>PVJO010007701.1:0-80120 GCA_004026905.1 Hystrix cristata
AAAAAAACAATTATCTAAGTACACTAAGTAATATTTTTTGAAAGTGCTAAGCATTATCAAAATCAGATTCATGGCTTTGCTCTGCCAATTTTTCACTGTGAGACACTGAGTAAATTTTGTAATCTTTTTATGCCTGTTCGCTTATTTGTAAAATGATACTAACAGTACAGATTTAGAAAGGGGTTTAAGTAAGATAAAATGTACAAAGTATGCAGCACAGCGCTTGGCAGATGGTAAAAACTCAGGAAAAGTTAACTCACGTTACTATGTGTGGACTAAATATAGTATTCATTTTATATTTTAATTTTTTAGTATGTCAGTAAGAAGTAAATTGGGACTTGTACAGAAAAAAACTGTGAAATCGAAAGTTATAGATCTAAGTATTTGATAAAGAATATATTATGGGCAGAGTATAAGGTTATGCATAAAATATTAGCTCTAGGATTTAATTTCCAAGTGTTTATCCATAATTGAATTAAAATAATGCCTAACTTTTGACTCTTACATGTTATGTGTATATCACTGCACCCAGAAACATAAACTTGAATTAAGAATATTTTGTTGTTTCAATTTTTTAAAGTTAAGGAATTGAGGCATCCTAATGACACAGTTAACACACAAATTGCCAGTCCCCACACTTGTGAAGTTAATTCTAAAGTATTCTCTTCTTCACCACCGCCGTTTCTGATGTGGCAAACAAGACTTTTGTCCCGTAAAACTTTGATTTGTGCAAAACATTTAAGGTCAGTATTTTTAATTTTTAATTTGAGGCATTTTCATAAAATAGGTCACTATCAAGTTGTATTATTAAATTTATATTTTATTGTGTTATTGACATAATTCAGGCCAAACCAATTGTTAACTGCTAAGCATATTGCCACTAACTAGGGCTAGTATTTCCCTTATAATTATCACTAAAATTATAATTACAACCAATAATGCAGTCCCATTCATACTTAATATTTATTCTACACACTAGAGTTAAAACTGATATTCCAATCAGGTAGCCACATATTTTTATTTTAATAAATGATATGCAATCTTTCTTAGCAAAAGAAAGATTACACAGATAACATTTGAAAAAATAGAGGTGAAAATTTAAAATTACTCAAATATTGGTGTACCAAATGTAAAACCCATCAAAAATTTCCAGAAATAAAACTGATAGTTATTTACCCATGTGCTTGCTTAAAATAATGTAGACCAATGTATTTCTACATTAAATTGTAACTTTTCCCTGGGGTGTTAGGTTTTTCAATTTTTATTTTGTTGATTTTGAAAAGATAAGAGTTCAAGTATAGAGAAATTAACTCAAATGTTTTAAAGGTACACGAAGATTTTCAAAGTGCGAGTTTCCTAAGTGAAAGTGTTTAATTCTCTTCTAAGGACAATTTGCTTGTTTTTTCCTGTCCCATAATTGCATATATTTGCAAAAATAGACCCAAGAAATGTTCTACACACACTACCTCTTCATCTATAGCAATGATTCTTAAAAATAAGTTTTTCTAAATGGCTTGTCCTTCATTCTTTCCTTTACTTACTGCTATTTAGTATTTTTAAGGCCTAAGGATTTTGACCTTTCTTTGGCACTTTTCATTTTCAAAGGTTTTGCATTGAGGTTTAACAGAAAAATGAATACAAATAGATAGACTATTTTATTATTTTCTTATCAAAGGAACATCTCAAAATTAAATACCAATGGTTATAAAACACACAATAGAAAAAAGAAATAGATCTGATAGTATTATTATTACCCAAAAGGAAGTAGAAAAATAAAGAGAACTTTACAACAAATACAAACCTGGCTTAATTAAAAATTGAGTTCTATGTTCTCTACTTTCCCTACTAATTGCTCTGTTTTGGTAATGTACCTTGAATTGTTTATTTTGCCATATGAGTTTCTCTCTCTTAAGAATAATTTTTTCCTAATTAATTGCACTTCCTTTGCATAGCATGATGTAGATTCTTCAGCTGCTTCCTTTCTCTTTCCCAATGTCTTTCTGTACCACAGAATAATGAGCTTGGATAATTTATAAATATCCACAGAAAAAGATACAAAGTGTAAATCTTTTATACATAAATTATATATGATGGTTTATTTTATAACAATATCTCATCCAGCCTCATGTTTTACCAACATGATTTATTCTTATATGTGACTCACATTATTTTTTTATCCAATCTCACTGCATTAGGGTGGATTAATCATACATTTTATTACAAAGAAAATTTCCATTTAGTGTGCACCTGTACAAGTACGCACAAATATTCCACATTCCACAGTTCATTAGTGTTCTGATTCATTTAGGTGCTAAAATTTTAATTCACATGAAATATTTCTAAGTAAGCAGCTCCAAAATGTTAATTTTGATTTGGTTTTTCTACTCAATTTAACTGAAAAAGAGAGGTTGAATAGTAAATCCTACTGAACGTATAAGAAATGGAGAGGACAGTAGGATCCCAGTTTTATTTATGCTGTCGAGTTGATGAATTAGCTTATATTATATTATGAGTTATGTGCCAAATGATGTCTTTTGATTCTGGCTCAAGGAAAACAGCAGGAATCAAGTGACGAAAGTCCTGGAGGAATCATTATTTCTGGCCTTTGGATAGAAGTAAAGGGAGACTCACAGCTGAAGAACATTAAAGTGTCAAAATCAATTTCACATGTCTTTTATCCATCTGATGGGACACAATATGAAGACTTAAAACTTGTCATGATTTGGTGGAGTTTGACAAAGTTTCCGTGTCCAATTAGCTAACATCTTTCTCTGTGTTTCAGGTTCTGGGCAATCTACCCAGTCAGGTCTGTGGTTACCTTCACAGAATCTCATACACCTTCGCACAGTGTGGAAAAAGCATTCCTGAGTGTGCTAAGAAGTGAATGGAAGGGGCCGGAGGAGCAGACAGCGGCACTGGACCTCATAGCTGGGTACCATGTAGGTTCATCGGTATCATCAGAAGATGCAGCGAGAGAGAGGCCAGTGCTCAGGGCCGGCGGGATAGGACTACAGGGGCCAGTGCAGCTATTGGTGAGTACAGGAGGTCTTCTCTCCTTTGATAACGGGACGACCTAGGAGCTACTTCAGGAATACAGATCACACAGAGGAAAAAGAGAATTAGAGGTGTGACATGGGAAGCCTCCTGAACTGACAGAATAGATTCCCTGGAGTACAGGATTCGAGTTGCTAGAATTACCTTGAATACCTAAGGGAAACGTAATTCATTACCAAGCAGCAATGAAATCTCGTGAATTAAGCTTAAGTACAAGAAATAAAGGCACCTCTTTTGTGCTTGTCCATGTGACAGTGTAAAATGTTGGTGTTATACCTCGCAGGGTGCTATACCCTGCAGCACGTAGAAAGAAGTATGAGACCTGCTCTTTTTTCCATTCCATACTAAATGGCAGGAATTATGAATATATAACTGTTCATAATGAGAAACAACTTTTTATCCTCTGCTATTTTTAAAGAAACATAGTATTTATAACATAAGCACTTTTCTGTTTGTGTATGCATTCCACTGTCTTTAGCTAGATTTATATGAGACAAAGTGAAGCTAGGTATCAAATAAATATGTTAACTATACATTTGAGTATTTTCTTGATGATATAGTTCTAACTTTCATTAGCCATATTAATGTGAAGGTCAGATCTACAGAGAGGTAACAGTCAGCCTTTGAAGCCTCACCGAATGTGTATGGAAAGCCTTTGTCCACTAATGAGCATCCTTTCATGTTGCTGGTTTTGTAAAGGTTTACACTGTGAATGGACGCCAATCAACTCACAGCCGCACTGAGGCCGTCAGATGGCTGTAGCCATGGCAACATGCCAAAAATGGCGACGCAAATTAATCCATTCGTGTGGACTTCTCAGTGAGAGCCCACTTTCATCTTTCAGAGACTACTGTTAGGAAGTCTGATGATAATGTAAAATACTGAGCAACAGCAAAATAGTGATGGACTATCCACAGGATCTTCTCCCAGTAAGCAGTAGGGCTTCTTTTCCCTTTTATCTGCCAGAGTCGACCGAAAACAGCTGGGGATTTGATATTACCACTGTAATGTTCTCTTAATAATAAAGTTACATTAATTTAATGCTCACATATAAGCTGTTCTTTTTTGCCTTCTCTCACCAGTACCATCTAATCAGCCTTAAAAGTGAGTACCAAGATTTACACAGCAGTGCAAAATTGAAAAGTAATCTTTTATCTTGATCCTTTATTGCTAATGTTATTCATATGACATATAGCATAAGAGATACTTCCAACATTGGATTTGGAATTAGTTGTTAGCTTACTCTGTTACATGAGCAGCTGAAGTTAAGTCCTTGTCTCTTATAAAAGTTAAAAAAATCACTGAGTGTGTTCTTTGCCCTGTACTGTATTAGTCCTTCATGTACGCACATCTGCTCTTCAGTCACTATATCCCGAAAACCATGTTTTGCCTCTCAAAAAAATTTAAAGCCAAATTGCAACTAGGACTGTCAAAATATTTTGATGAATTAGTGAAGCAAGGTAAGTTTTCGCAAACTGAACATATAGAGCAGATACTGACTTTTAATTTGGAATTTACATTCACCACTCAAAGATATTCAAATGGAAATAAAAGTGATGTTGTTACATATTCTTGTTATTCCTATCATAAGGACTTGTATTTTTACACACAGAAAATTTTCTAGCATGCAGTTCCTAGGTTTTCCAAGTCATAGAAACATTTGAGAATCTAATAGATGCTCCAGAAAGTACCCTCATGGGTGCTGCACAAACATGCATAAATTCTCAGTTGATCCATTGATCACACGTTAACAATTTATTGGTCATGTTGGTATTTAAAATTTATTTTAAAATACTTAATAAGGACTTCTGGTTTTAGTCCATGACGTTTAATGAGCTTAAAATTTGTCACTTCAGTTACAGCAAGGAACAGATGCATGAACTGGAAGTAAATGACTTTCCTGGCTCTATTGGAGAACTGTGTTTTTAGCAAACTGCCACTCTGAAATCAGACAGGTGAGTCCAGAGTCACAGCTGAACCTACTTAAATGAAGTGGAAGTGACTTAGAGTCATGAAATGGTAGGAACATGGAAATGGTCATTCTCATGGGTCCTGGAGGCTGAAAGTAGACTAGATTGACAGAGGAGAAACTCTTGAGACTGCAATCTTAGAAGAATTCCAAACTTTCATAGCTTTACTTCCAGAAATATCATTAAGTTCTCATGGGAAAGATCCAAAGATGTTCCTCTTATGGTTTTGCAAGATGAAAGAATAATCATTGTGAAATACTACCAGAATATTCTGTATAACAAAGACCTACTCTGTAAGGAAAAAGACTTTAGAACCATATCTTTAAAGTCATATCTCAGCAAGGGGAAGGATCTTCTTCCTACTCTAGCCCCTGCTAGCCTTTTGGTTTCATCTAAATTGGTGGAAAAAAGGTGACCCACTGCAAAAACACTTGGGAAGATCATAGCCCAGAGGTACACAAGCAGACTGAAACATAATCATAAGAATGCTTATCCAAACACAAACACTGATCACCAGAACCAACATAGAATAGTGACAGTGAATGGTAACAGTGAAGTACAGCTCAAATAACTGGAAGACGCAGGCTCTCTCTGAGGAGGAGATTTTAAAACAATCCAAAGCCAAAAGGAGAGATGGCTATAAAGACAACAGCTGTACCTCTGGCATCTACAACTTCGAGAAATGTTAAACAATGTGCGATTCTTAGCTGGGTTCATATAAATCCTCACACTAAAGGCATTCTTACCTACTGCTAGCCAATATATCAGATTTTATGCATGGTAAAGCCAGGAAAGGGAAACAAAGTCTGAAGAAGCCAAGTAAATAGTAGACTTGGACTCATATAGAACCCAGGTGTTGGAATTGTCAAGCAAGAAGTTTTCCATAAGTATGGTAAATAGTTGGGCTCTAATGGAAAAAAAGTATACAACACTGAAGAACAGCTAGATAGAAGAGATAGCTACTCTAAAATGAAGGAAAGAGAAGAAAATACGAGAAATATTTAAAAATCTCTAAAATAGAATGGAAGAGTCCCTTCAATAGGTTAATTGGTAGATTGGAAACAATGAGGAAAAAGTGAGATCAACACCAGACAGAGCAGTAGCAATGTTCTAAACTAAAATTTGAAGGAAAAAATGTTGAAAAAAGAAAAAGGAACAGAATTCTGAGACAAGAACAGAACTTGTAATACAGGTGAAAATAGAATACTGGAAGGAAAAGAATAAAAACTTAGCAATGAAGTATTGAAACATTTTTAGGTAAATGGAAGCACCTAGAGAATTACTTTTAAGTGAAATGAATTGGACACACATGAGTATATATCACGTTGTTTTTCTGGTATGAGAAACTGTAAGTGTAAATGAGGACAAAAATATATCGTAGATATTATGAAAAAAGAAAATATTCAAATGGGAAGGAGAGCTAGGAAGGGGCGATGGGAAAGGAAAGAAGGGAAAAGGAAAAGAAAAAGAGAAAAAAATGGAGAAATGTAAATAAAGCTGTTGTAAATAAGGAGAGGAAGATGAGTTGAAGGGAGAGGTGGTGAAAGGGGAAAAGAAAACTCAATATATAATGTGTAAGGTTACAAATTAACTATGATGAATGTGATCATTATGTATATCTAAAATGTACCAATAAATCTTCTTTGTTCACCTTGTAAATGCAAGGCCCTGAGTTCAATCCCCAGCATCAAAAAAACAAACAAAAACAAAAAACCCTTCTTTGTTCAATTAAAAAAATTTAAAAATGAAGTAATAATGGCCAAGCACTTTCCAAACTCGATAACAGACATCAGACCACAGATCCAGGAAGCTGGGGTAAAAAATCATAAACAAACAACCACATCTAGACATCTCATATTCGAACTATAGAAGTTAAAGGCAAAATTTAAAAAATGTTCCTTCACTCATAAACTTGATGCAAATTTACAAAATTTACTGTACATGTCCAAATGAATCTGCAATCAAACAATCCCCAAAGAAAATCATGGCAAATGTGTGGCCATTGCCCTGCAGAGCCCTCGTCCACAACGTAGTCCAGGTTCAGCCTTTCAAAGAGCTCCGCCCCTTTGCTTGTTCTCTGAGCCCTGACAGCCACGTCAGCAGAGCGCCAGAACATCTTTACCTGTTACCCTCTTCTCCAAACCTGGGCCCAAGGAAAGTAAACACCCACAGCAACGCCGAAGTTCCGGTCTCGGGAGTGACTGACCAAGGTAGGAGCTAAACCTTAATGCAAATGCATAAGGAAAAATTTCAACTTTCTAATCGGTTTGTGCAGAGAAATAAGCTTCCAGGTTTCCGTTTAGTTTTTCAGGTGCTCAAGACTTTGCATTTTGTAGGCAAGCGCACTAACCACTAAGCTAAATCCCACACCTAGGTTTCCTTTTAAAAGTGATTAATAGCTGGAATTTTTAAATCGAGTCTAGGTTTATTAAAAAAAAATATTAGCAACCACACAGGACTGATTCAGGTAAAGTAATAAAATGGAGAGTACCTTGATTTGAGTAAGGCTCATAAAGGAATTCACATACATAGAGCTGCTATTAACTCTTTTGATGTAAAAGCCGTTGTTATGAATATAAAACATTTGTAAAGTCTCTAAATTAATTATCTTTTTATATTTAATTGTATAGCTTTTGCTTAAAGAGTTTGTCTTCATGCCAATCAATTTACAAGTTTTTTGGTTTGTAAATAATTGCAACACCCTGTTAATAAATAGAAAGGGAAAATGACTGAAAATTTTAAATAACTTCCAGCTGTATTCGGTAAGTCTCTGTATGAGAAATACTGAGTGGACAAGGAGCAGCTGAGCCCAGCAAGCCTCGCCCCTCCTCGGGAACAAACACTCAGAGACAGAGGGGACTCACCTCTGCTACAGAGAAACAAGAATAAGGCTCACTTCTTGTTAGAAACCATGCGATCAAGAGGAGAGTAGAAAGAAATAAAGTATTGAAAGAAAAAAATGTAGCAGTTTATAATTCAATATGCAGTGCAGGTTTCCTACAGAAGTAAAAGCAAATAAGGACATTCTTCGACAAACAAAAACTAATCTTCACCAGCAGATCTTCCCTGGTGAAGAAATGTTAAAAGAATTAATTCAGAGAGAAGGAAAATGATGTATCAGTAGCCCAGATCTTTATAAAGAAAGAATATTAGAGAAATAATGAATGAAAGTAAAATAAAAACTACTTTTTATTCTTAATTGAGCTAAAAGGAAATATTTATGTAAAGTACAATGGTAATGATGTATTTGCAACTCTGAATTATGGACTGATAAAATAAGTGATAGGAATGAGACACAGGTTGGAGGATATAGAAATATTCTGTTATAAGTAACTGACACTATCTTTGAAATAGGTTAGTGTTATTAAAAGGTTGACAGAGATTATTTTAAAAGGTGTATTCGTAAACTGCAGAGTAACCCATAAAATATTTAACAAAAGAAGTATAATTGATATCCTAATAAATGATATACAATGAAATTTTATAAAATGTTCTACTAAAGTCACAGAAATCTGAAAAAGAGGGAAAAAAGAAACAAAGAAGACCTAAGAAATAAGAAATACATAGTAACAAACATGGTAAGTAGTAAGCCAACAATTTTAATAAAGAAAAATATGGTAAGTAGTAAAACAACAGCTTCAATAATCTTGTTCAATGTGAATGATATATCAGTTGAAAGAGACTGTCAGGTGGATTTTAAAAAATACACAAAAACAAAACCCAAACTCTATGTTTTCTATAAAAGGCCCCTTGAAATATAAAGACTCAGATACATTGAAAGTAGGGACAAAAATACTAACCATATTAAAATTAACCAAAACAAAGATAAGGAAGTTGTAATAATTTCAGATAAGGCTGACTTCAGAAAAAATTAAGAGGAGAATTACATGATAGAGGGGCTAATCTTCCAAGAAGACATACCAGTCCTTAAAGTGTATTCACTTACAAATACAGTGTCAAAGTGTATAAGTAAAAGCTTAAGTAACTAAAAAAAGTTGACAAATCTACTATTGTAGTTGAAGATTTCAATACTTGTCTTTCAGTAATTAATTCATCAAGAAGGGAGAAAATTAGTAAGAATATAGTTGACCTGAAATACTCTGAGATTAGAAATTCCTTAACACCAAAGTCATATAAAGACATTACAAAAAAAAGGAAAAATAAAAATGTCTCAGCAAACTGAAACAGAGAACTTCATCAGTTTGAGAAGATATTTACTAAACTATCTATAACTAGTTATTGTGAGAAATTAGATACTTTCTTCTAATACTAGGAATATGGCAAGGTTGTCACTGTTCTGGAAGTTCTAGCTACTGCAATGAGTCAGAGAAGGGAAATTACATTTATGTAGATTGGAAAAGAAGAAGGAAGCCTATTTTTATTCACAGATGGCATGATGGTCTTTTTAGAAAATGCCAAAGAATTGACAAAATTCTCCTCAAACTAATAGGTAGAGATCCCGAGTTAAATGTACAAAGGCCAATTACTTTCCTGTATAATAACAGTGAATAATTGGAATTTAAATCAATAGACTTTAGTTCTTCACAAACAAAAGTACTTGCAAATTATATATAAATAGACCATATATATATATATAGATATATATGGGGTACATGTAGAAAATGATAAAACCCTGATGAAAGAAATCAAAGAAGCTCTAAATAAATGGAAAAATAATCTGTATTTATGGATTAAGAGATTTTGTTAAGATGTTAATTCTTCTGAAATTAGTAGAGTGATTAAGTACAATCTCAAACACAATCACAGCAAGTGATTTTACAAATACTGACAAATGGATTCTAAAGTTTATGTGGAAAGCCAAAAGACATATAGTACCCAAAATTATTCCAAAGAGAGAGAACAGAGTTGCAAGACTACAGGATTTAATGTAACAGTAATCAAGATAATGAAGTTGTAGTGAAAGAACAGACATTTTAAAACAGGAACAGAATCAAGTAATCTTCGCAAAAGGACAAGGAAATCAAAAGGAAGATAGAATTTTCAACAAATGGAAAAATTGGATGTCCAAACAAAAAAAATGAACATTTGCACAGACCTCATACATTTCACAAAAGTTAACTGAAAATATATTGTAGACCTAAATTTAAAATGCTATACTATAAAACTTCTATAATACAGTACAGGAGAAATTCTACATGGTCTTGAATATGGTGATGATTTTTAGAAATGATACCAAAATTATGATTATAAAAGAAAAAACTGTGTTATATTTTATTAAAATAAAAAATATTTTTCTCTGAAATAAACTGTTAAGAGAATGAAAAGACAAGCCAGAGATTGGGAGAAAATATTTGTGAAACACATATCTGATAAAAGACTTACATCCAAAATATACAAAGCACTCTTAATACTGAACAAAAAGAAAACAAACAACTCAATTAAAAAATGGGCAAACCATCTGAAAATACTTCATCAAAAATACAGATGGAAAATGAGCATATGAAAAGATGCTAACTATCATTTCTCATTAGAGAATGGCAAATGAAAATAAACAACAAGGAGGTACCACTACATTCCTATTAGTAGGACTAAAATCCAAAACACTGACAATAACCAATTGCTAGTGAGATTGTGGAGCAGAAACAACTATTATTCATTGCTGGAAGAAAGGCAAAGTGGTACAGACACACTGGAAATAGTCTGGCAACTGCTGCCAAAGCTAAACATAGTTTTACAGTCTATCCAGAAATCATGTTCCTAGATATTTATCCAATTAATGTGAAAATGTGTGTTCTTACAAAAATATGCATGCAAATGTTTATTGTAGCTTAATTCATAATTGCGAAAAACATGGGGCTACAATACCCCTTAAAATGTGAATGGGTGAACAAAGTTTGGTATGTCAGTGCAATGGAATATTATTCAGAAATAAAAATGAGTGAACCATCAAGCCATGCAATGATGTGATTAGGTCTTAAATCTATACTGTGAAGTCAGAGAAGGCAATCAATGAAGGCTGCATACTATATGACTCTGATTATATGGCGTTCTCCAAAAGGTAAAATTATAGAATGATAAGACCAGTGGGTGCTAGAGGTTCATGGAGAGAGGATGCAGGGTGAATAGATGAAGCACAGGCTTCTTTTAAATTGGTAAACAATTCTATATTATACTCTAATTGTGAGTGTGTGACACTATACATTTCTCAGAACTCATAGAAATTGAAAGAGCGTAGAGTGAACGTTACGAATACACATTTTTACAAATCATTCTGGAAGTTGGGGGGATTTCAGAATGAAATGTGCACTATAACAAAACAACCTAATTATATTACAAATAAAGGAAAGAATCTTTTTGAAATAATGAGTGAAGAGTGCTGACCTAACTTTGGATATGAATAGAGTCTGCAAGATTAAAGGCAAAAGCAATTTCACGCAAGCTCCAGAGTTGATAAACTTGTTTCCAATGAAGTGTTGATAACAATTCTCATACCATTACACAGGAAGTGAATAATAAGTAAAATAATGAAGAGTGATGGAAGACAGATTGTCACTTTTGGTGTGTAAAGTTATAGATAACTGTGGGGAGGCTAGAATGATCCATACATGGTGGAAATTTGTATGAATTCATTTTTTAGCTTAATATAGATACAGAAATTTAAATTTGGAAATATCTAGATATGTATGCATACGTGAGTTAGACTATGCACATGTATTTCTTTAGTCTTTCAACTGCCAGGGCCTAGAAGTGGTGGTAACTCCAGTAGCATATCTACCACCTAGACCTTGTTTCTAACACCTTTGTAAAATAAAAGGAACCAGGGCTTCTTAGAGAATGGGTGATTCTAGAACTGGGGCAGGAAATAAATGAGCTCAAAACATATTGCATTGTCAAAAGGTAAGGACAAACACAAAACACACACAAGACTGTATAATGATGTAGGTATGCCAAAGAGACACAGGAAGCAAATGTAAAACCTCTTAATTGTGAAATTATTATAAAATTACATATGTAAGATTTATTACAAGCAATAAAACTCTAAGTCCCAAATGGTTTTTAATCACATATTTAATAATTTTATATTTAACAATAAGCGATTTTAGTATATCTTTTTTATAGGAATTCAATTAAATATTTGTTCATTTTAATGTCACAACATTTTCCCTCAATTTTCTAATGGGCTTAGGACTATTTTTCAGATGATGAAACCAAAAAAATGAAATTCTTCTTAAGGTAGCACAGCCAGAAACCATCAAAGCTAGAAACTGAAACCGGAGTATCTGGTTCTAGAATATTGCTGTTAATCATGACTAATGTTAATGAATGTTCTGAATACTCTGGAATGTTCCTGAATACTGTAGAAACACTATCCTCCTGGTTTTTAAACAAATATTGTGGTTTACATTACTTGTGAATATATATTTATTAGCTAAGTGATTTGTCCCAAATATTTTAAATGGAAGGCAAGTAATTTGTCAGTGTGAAAGTGTACCAGCTATATGATATTTCATATAACTTTCAGGAATTTTAGATAATCAGTAAGGGTCATTTATTAACATCTCATTTGTAGAGGGTAATTAAGAACTACTGTATATTAAAAATAGTTTTATTTCCAGTTATTTGATGAGTACATTCTGGGGAATTAATAACACAGTCAGTATAGCTAATGATACTGTATTGTTTATTTGAAAGTTGATGAGGACAGATTTTAAGTGTGTACACACACACACACACCATAATTGTGGGTAGTGATTATGTGTTAATGGATTTGATCATGGTAACCACTACAAAATATGTACCTCTGTCAAATTCTCACATTGTACACCAACAATATATATATACAACTTTTATCTTAATGAAGAGAGGGGGAGAAAATTTTTAAAAAATTTAAAATTTCCAGAACAGCATAGTCTGTGTACCGGACTGCTCTCTTTCTCTCACAGTTAGTGATATGCAGCATGGTAAGATGCTTCCATAGAAATCATTTTTTCAGTGCTGTTGTCACATTTGGTAAAAAATATTTCCCTTCTTTAATGGGAAATGCTTCGGACTTTGAGTTACTTTGTGTTTTGACTCTGGTCATGGTATAGAATTTTATTCTGGAATGGTTGCCAGGGAGCATTCTTTAGTTCATGCAGTCTCCATGCTATTTTGACCATATGTGGCCCACACAGTGATAATCTTTGGCTTTTGAGGTCATACATAGCATTCTTTTTGCCTGCTACATTTTGGAACCCACCGTCAAGAAAAAACTGTTCATTAAAAGCATCTTTCATGATCTAGTAAGGCTGTTTTACAGTGAATTCCAGAAAGCTTCAAAAATGTAAACAGAACATCATTATACAAGTAGGCAATCAGTGAGCATTAAATAAATTTAGACTTTTTTGTTTCCATTCTCCTTATTTTTATGTTTTGTCAAATTTAAAAGCAATGGTTAGGAAGGTTGCTTAGTATTAAATTCTAAATATTTTAAATAATTAAATTTAAAGGTAGAGTACTTATCTCTCATTGCTCTACTGATATGGACCCGGAAGGAAAATGTCTTAACTCCTGTGGGGCGAAATATAAAGCTGTAGTTCTTACTGGCTTTTTTCCATTTTTCTATCCTTTATTGCTTACATTGCTAAACATAAATTCTCAGTAAAGTGTACCTTGAGAGAACTCAAACAACCCAGCAATTAAAGAGAAGTCAGTATAGATATTGGATATTGGACAGAGAGATAAGTCATGACATGTTATTTGAGTGTAGGGAGTGAATGAAACAGCACCTTTTAATTTTCATGAATGACAATCAGAAAAACTGCCTCATGGTAGGAATATGTACAGAAATCAATCCTATAAATTGCATCAAAAGTGATTTAGAAAAATTATAGGTGTTGGAATATTACTGTGTGTTTTACTTGAGGAGTTTTCTTAAAACACACTGAATATGGTGAGTTAGAAGTAATCTGTGTATCACCAATAGTATGTCCAAACTACATGCATAAGTTTAGGAGCCCTTAATGAGAATTTGGAGAAATTAGAATACATATTCCTCACTAGATTGAAAATATAATGTAATAAAATTAATTTTTCTTTACATAAAAAATAGGAATGTGTACATGGTGATCTTTTTACATTTCCTGAATTCCTATGAGAAAGATAAAATTCCAGTTACAGTTTACTCAAAAAAGTAACTTTCATAATGTATCACAGGAAGTATAGATTAAACTTATTTGTCTATAATGATAGATTTAACTATAATGATGATCAATACATTGTACTTCACTTAATATTTTGAGTGTCTGCTATTTTCTAGACTCTTCCTTTCCAGTCTAGAAAGGAAGGGATGGTGGGGTCTGTTTCCCTACTTTGCGGTGACGTGGTGGGGTGATGTATGTGCTCAGTGGTAAGTGCTGCAAGAGACAGAAAGAATGGCTGGGCGTGGGAGCAAAGAGAGAAAAAAGCTCATAATGAAATTATGTTGTGAGTTTATGACTATGTTGAGTAGCTGTTTGAAGTATAGAAATGGAAGAAAAGACTTTTTTAAATTTAATTTTTAAAAAAGGAATGGCCTGGGAAAAAAACCTCTGGCTCTTAAAAGGTCGATGTGCTTGGGAACCGTGGTAAGAATTTTCCTGGGATAAAAACTAAAAATGGTCAAAAACTGGAGAAGAAAATAATCCTAGAATTCTACTTGAGTGTTGGGCTATCATATAAAGCAACAGTATGGCCGAATCTTTTGAGTTTGGCTGTTTTCACAGTTTAAGACAAGGTTTCTTAGAGACAACTGTAAAAATTATTTGCTTTCTATTAGTCTTCAGCGATTGCGATTTTTACATTGGGGATTACAAACTTAGAGGCCTATGAAGAACAGACAAATAGTGAAATGCATAAAGTTGGTTAGAAGAAATATATAGCTTTCTCTCTGGTACAAGAGAAAATGGCAAGTGCGATGGTGAGAAGCTGACACCCAGAATCGTGGTGGGCAGTGCTGCGGGCCGTCCCTGCGCACCCCTTGGAGCTAGCAGCCACTCTGCTCCACAGATTTTGCTCTATGAGTCTGGCTCCCACATTTCCAGAGCACTTGATTTTGCAAGAGAATCAGAAATCAGAGGAGTTTTTGGTGCTTTGTCTTAATTTACAAATGAGGGTAAATACTTTCCAGTAAAAAATAGTGTATGATTTTGCCAAACTTATGACAAAATCAACTAAACAGAGTGGGATATTTATCCAGTTGTAGACTGCCAGCTTACCTTTGTTCCTTTTTTTTTTTTTTTTTTTGATATGCTGAGAGTTGAATGTGAAGCTTTCACACTGAGTCCTTTTTATATGAGACAGGTCTTTTTAAGTTGCGTCTTCGCCCAGGCTGAGCTCAAACTTGCAGTCCTCCTGCCTCAGCTTCCCAGAATTCTGGGATTATAGGCCCAGTTTACTATTGCTGTTTTATGGTTTTGAGATCACACAATATGATTCCTGCTTTTGTCCATTAAGTTTAAAGAACAATAGAACTGTTACAAACGTAATATCTACACTTTTTTTAGTGAATGAATCTAAAAATAAAAAGTAGTGTCTAAGCATACATAATTCATTACCCAACTAGAGCAATTATTAATCTTATTTTAAATCTATTTTTGAAAATATTACAGTACTTCATTGATTGGATGAAACTGTGTCGACATCCCTCTGCGATCACATGTTCAGCTTGTTCTTCCTCACCAGAAATAACTATTCTCAAATTAACATTCTCCACACTTACATTTTAATATTGTTAATAACTGGCATCCATAATTAAGAATTGTTTTCATTTATTTATTTAATTTTATTTTAATGGTACATTTTAGAGATACATAATGGTAACATTCATCATAGGGAATTTGTACCTGTACATGACATATCTTGTTGCTGTTTTTCATAGATTTAAAAAATTTAAATAACATGTGTTACAGAGTAATATCTTTTTTTTAATTTTGCATTCTGTTACTTTTTACTCAGCACTAATCTAGAGACATTTAGTCATCTTGATTTGTAAAGATTAGCTTATTTCACACGTATAGAGAGCAGCATTGTGTAAATATGTGCACGTTTACCTATTCTGTCAATAAGCATTGAATTTTTCCTCAAGATTTTCCCTCTTAAACTATAATGAACAACTTCATACATAATAGCTAAGTTTCTTGAAAGTATATAGTAGAAATGAGTTTCTAAGTTCTAGAGGTCGTATGTCTTTAACTTTATTATATGTAAATTTTAAGATCATAATTAAGAATATTAAAAATGGTCTCTCAAAGTAGTTCTAGCAATTCACACTTTAGTTGTTTCTGAGTACCTCTTCCCCTTCCTTTGCCAATATTTAGTATTTTCCAAGTCTGAGCCTCTTTTATATGTTTGTTGGCCATTTGGGTTTTCTTTTCATGACTTCTCTATTTATATCCCTTTTCACTTATCTTAGTCAATTCTTTGTCTCAGTCTTTCTTCTTCTGGGACAAATACCCACAACACATAAATTAAAAGAGGATAGGTTTATTTTGGTTCATTATTACAGTCCTTGGTGGGCTGGATCAGGGCAGAATGACACGGCAGCAGTGTCTGGTGGAGGAAAGATGCTCACTTCAAGGTGGTTGGGAAACAGAGGGAGCAGGAAGGAGCTGAGGAGGGAGATAGACCCTTCTGGGTCATGCCCCTCATTATCTCCCTCTTCCAACCTGACCCCACCTCCTAACAGCAATTCAGCTCTACTGCCCCATAATCCAATCACATTTCAAAAGCCCTGCCTAGAAGTGCATGAGACTTTGGGGATCATATACATAATGTTCCTGGGGCCAAAAGAAGCATGAGTATTTAGTTATGCAAAATCCACCTCTATGAGTTACCGAAGTTTTAGCAGTTTGGGCATTGTTGAAAAGTCCAAATACAAAGTCTACGCTGAGTCTTGAGGGAAACTCTATACGTGTGAGCTGCTGTAAATATCAGAAAGAAGTTAAACATTGCTGACCTACAATGGCACAGGGTAAACATTCCCATTCCAAAAGGGAGGAAGGGGGATTAGGTACCAATAAGACCAAAGCAAGACTGAAACCTAGCAGAACAGAAATTAAATCCTGTCAGCTGTTTCCAGCATCTGAGGCAAAGATATGAGCTCCAATACAGTTTGAGTGGCCAGTTCATCCCATATGACCTCTCTTAGGGTAGCTCCATGCACTGCTTCAGGCTTCCTCAGCTGATGTTCCATTTTCCTGGTTTCTCCAACTTCCTGGAGTCTCCATTGCACCTTCAGCCTCACTCTCACAGCTTCACACATTCCCCTCTTAGGGGCAAACTGCCTGAACTCTAAGGCCTTCTTTTGAAATCTAGATGGAAGACTTCTTGACTCCATACCTCTTGCATTTTGCATTCCTGTAAAATCAGCACCTTGTGGATGATGCCAAGCTCTCCCACTGACTCCAGCAGTAGTTTGTCCCTCTTGCATCATAGCTACAGTGGCTTCTCAGTGCCTCGATGGTTGAGTACTGTTTACTAAATCCTATGAAACCAATTTCCTATGTGGTCTCTCTCGGGCAAGGTGCCCTGGGATTCTCTTTGGAAAGCAAAATTTTTTATCTTTACAACCTTGAACTTCAGATGTGTAGAGTTTTGCTGGTTCCCGGCCCTTAAGGCCTTTTAAAAATTGTGTTGTTGTAAAGTACTTGGCTTCTTTTTAATGTTAATCTTTTCAGCAACATAACTTTCCTCTGCTTCAACTTCACAGGGCCCAACATTACAGGAGCTTCCTTTCTGATGAATCCCAAAACTTTAAAAATTATTTCTCTGGGCTGTTTGCTCTTAATTCTCAATGTGAAACTGGTTAAAAGCTGCCAACACTATCAATGTGAGAGCCTGAATGTTGGGCTGAATTGAAATTCCCATCAGATTAGTTAGTGTACCAGTTTTAATCTCAGTCTCTCATAAAATCTCAGGACATGAGCAAAATATAGGCAAATTTTCTACCAGAGAATAACACACATGGTCTGGAGCCTAATTGCCAATGGATTCCTTGTTTCCAGTTGAAACTTCTTGAGCCTGGGCTTTATGGTGTACATTTTTATCAGTGTACTGGTTTTCTGAATTGTAACAAGACTCTTACTTCAAGTTCAGTTTGCAGCATTTTAGGGCTCCTTCTCCAGCTGGCATCTCCAAACTTTTCCAAACAGCTCCCACATACTAATTTCAAATGCTTCTGAACCACACGGTCAGGTAGCAACACAGCAACAATCCCACTTCTCTGGTAGCAAAATTTGTCTTAGTTACTTCCCTTGTCACTGACCACATACTTGACACCTGTAATTTAAAGGAGGAAAGGCTTACTTTGGCTCATAGTTTGTAGAGGTTTCAGTCCATAGTTAGTTGGCTCCCAAGCAGAAAAAGTATAGGGAAAGGCCCGTGGATGAAGGCTGCTCACTTCATGCCAATCAGAAAGCAGAAAGTAAAGGAAGGAACTGGGGAACAAATAGACCTATTCAGATCACACCCTCAGCGACTCAATTCTTCCAACTAGACCCCACTTCCAAACAGCAAGTCAGCTGTACTCATCCTACAATCTGACTACCTTTTAAAAGCCCTGCCTTTGAGCACACAAGGCATTGGGGGGCATCTAGATATAAATCATAACAACATTTTTCTTCTTTGAAGTTTTAAATTGAATTCTAGAATTTTTCATAATCCTAGTTACCAATCTCTTGGTAGCTATATGTGTGGCAATTCTAAAAAATTCAGTGAATCAAATTTATTAGTTTTGCTCTTTTTGTTTGGAATGTTGTGTCTTATCTAATAAATCCTTTCCTGAAAGCATGATAATATTCTCCTATATTTTATTGTAAAATGTTTAAAATTAGCTTCCCACATACAACTTTGGAATGTTTATGTGTGTACAGAGTGATGTAAGGATTTGATTTTTTCCTTATTAACAGTCAATTGTTTCAGCTCTGTTTCTTGCCTGATCTCATTTTCCATCCTGTCATTGCCACCTTTCTGGGATATTTACTTTATCTCCTTTCATTCCACCATCCATACTAAAAAAGTAGAAAAGCTCAAAAGGCAAACAGTACTAAGGATGCATATTTCAAATCATCCATTCTGGGATGTTCACTGTTTTTAGCTCATATACACCTAGAATATTGACAAATGATCACTAAAAAACAACATTAATGAAATAAAACTTTAGTGGATCAGTCTTCAAACCATCATGAAAGTCTAGTTGTTAAGAGTTTAAGGTAATATCTATAGACATTTTGTTTAATTTTGCTGGTCTGGTATACCAAGATCTTAACTTTTCTCACTGAAAAAATGAAAAAAATATTTAACATTTTATTCTCTACTGAGTTGCATAAAATTTCAAAACCTATACTATAAAAAAAGACCATGAGGGCTAATTTTTATTTATTACAGTTGCTGTAGTCATATCCTGCTATACAGGTGTTTCACAGAAATCTAAAAAATGTTCATGCATATAGTGATTGCCTCTGATGATATAGACTACCCTGTGCAAAGTTACATACGAACCCCTGGTAAAAGCGCTGTCAAGAACAAATAGATTTACCTTGTTTAAAATTAGTAAAGGGACAGAGGCTTTACTGACCTTTAAAACTATTAACTCAGGAATTCTTTCAATTATGAAATGTTATAACACATTTATCTTTATTTTCCAAAATTCTAAAGATGCCAGAATTTTTCGTTTCATTTCAGGCATTTTTTATTTCTCAATGATTTGTAAATTACTGTCCACTCCATCTGCTTCTGGTCAGTGGACACCCTGATGATTCTTGTCTCTCACCATCTCAGAGAAATGATAAGCCTTCACATTGCTTTTTCTCATTTAGATTATTTTCCCATTCTTCCCAGTTATTAAAGTCCATATAAAGCCAATTGAACTCTGCCCAGTTGAACTCATATTCTCATTTTCCAGTCAACATAAGATATTGGAGCATAAAAACATTATGGAAAGCAATATGAAACTACAAACTATCCCCTCAAAATAAAACTAAAAATAGAACAACAAAGAAGACAGCAATCTCACTTCTGGGTATATTAAAAGAAAAAATCCGTTTCTCAAAAAGATATCTGCATTCTTTGGTTCATTTCAGCACTATTTGCAATGCAAAATATAGAAATAACCTTAATGTCTGCCAAAAGATGAATAAAGAAATTACGTTAGACATAATTAATGTATATTTGATGAACTATTACTCCGTTTTTAAAAAGAAGATCTTATTATTTGAGACATCATAGATGAATCTATAAAGCATTATGCTAAATGAAATAAACTGGACATAGAAAGAAATGCTGCCTTATCTCTTTTATATGTAATCTGAAAACGTCAAATTCTTAGAAACAGAAAATAGAATGGTAGTTTTCAAGGGCTAGTGGGGAGGAAGTGTGAGGAAATGGTCAAGAGGTGCAATTTTAGCAATGCTTTTCCTAAATAAATAGGCTTTGGAGATTTAATGTACAGCAATGTAACTAACAATGTTTCATTGTATAGTTTATATTTGCTAAGAGCAGAGATCTTAAGTTTTTTCACCACATACATTGACTGTAAGAAGTATTGGATGGATGGGTTGATTAGCTTCATTGTCGAAATTATTTCACACTGTATACAAATATCAAAACATAACACAGTATGTTTTAACATATACAATTTTTAACTGTCAACTGCACCTCAATAACGTCTGGAGGGAAAAAACGCCATTGCTTCTGTTATTTTATTACTGTTGTTGTTTGCTTTGGTTTCTCTTTCACTCATTAAATTCTCTTCCCATTTCCTTCAGTCAACAGGCTGGAACATTTTAGAGAAATGTTTTCCCACATGAATTGACCAAATTTTTTTGCATTCTTCCTTCCCAGGTTCAGTTTGGCCTCTCTAAGTGATACGCTTCTGACATACACGGGTTGAGTTCGCAGCTTTTTGAGGGGTATATTCAATTTAGGAAACTGATCAGATTTCCTGCATCTGAAGCAGGAGACCTCAAGAAGTCGATGAGAGGAAATCAGGGATCTAAGCAGCCTGTGGCTTCACCCTCGCTGTGTGCAGCCGTAGGGTTTTACCTTGGCTCTGTACTGAGGCAGGTTCTACCGCAGCGCAGCTTTGTTCGCTTCTGCAGTCCTGCGCTGGTGGCTCCTTAGACACAGAGGCCAGAGCACATGGTTTTAATTCTGAGGCCCTGTAAGGACTTTGATCTTGGCTTGATCAAGTGAGTATGGCTTCTGATAGTTTTGTCCACAGGGGAGTGGCTGCTTATATAGACACGACTTCAGAAAACAGGCACTCAGGGAATAGAACCCTAGTAAGGTATTAGTTTTAAATAACTAGTACCAGGCAGAGGTTGGCAGTGCCAGGTCAGCTGTAACAGAATCCTCCCAGCATGCAGTATTAAGGGGCTGTGAAGAAGAAAACGTCAACTTTATCTGACTGTACAATAAAATCAGGCCTCACTCACTGTAGACTCTCAAATATGGAGGGCGAATTGCATTTGAGGGAGTCGTCATAATGGCAGCTTTGTCAGGCTTAAGTGAAAACAGCATGAGACCTTTCAGACAGCCACTGTGGTGTAGGACAAGAGTGTGGATGCTGACACCTGCAAGCTACCATGAGAATTGGACTTGGAGGGGCATGGAAATTAATAATTTAAACAATGAATGGAAAAGAAAGACCTCTCCAATAAGAACTGGGGCCTGGAGTGGCTCTTTCGCAGATTTCTAAACTTGCTAAGACAGCAGTGATGGCTTCTTGCTCTCTAAGAGGCAAGGCAGGAAGCCTTGCAGACTTTCACTTGGGAGATAGAGAACTATGCCAAACTTTGCCTCTTGCTCAGCGCTATCTCCCAGTGAAGTCAAAGTTCACAAATCATATTTTCTGGGCAGCTGACCTTGAAGGATGGGCCTGCTGAAAACACTAAAACTGGGATTTTTCTCCTAATTGCTTCCTTGAGGAAGATCCCAGGGAGAGGTCCTGGGCACAGTCTTGACCTGTACTTAGCACAAGATACTACTATGATGCTTGTCATCAAAACTTCCTGTAAAGATGATTCTCAGAGTACACTTTTTCTTTGGGTAATTTTTTTGAGTTCAAGGCTTATTTTCTAAATTTATGGATGTGAGGTGATGATCATATAATCTTCTGGATCATCATGTGTATCTTAATAACTCTGGGTTCCCTACAAGAGGGCCCCAGGAGAGTTTTAGAATTCAACTAATACTACAACTTCTGGACCCCTGAAGGAATTCCATTCATTCCAGTGAGAGGTTTCCCAGGCTTTACTTAATAAATGACCATTTTCACAAGAACCCCTCTGGCATGGAGGGAGCATAATGAAATACTGAGAGAGAAGAGTGTTCGATTTTAATTTCTTTAAATTTTAGCTATTGAAGTGAAAAGGAATTTGGTATGAGGAAGTTTTTCTTACCATGTACTTCTTGTACATATGGAAAAGTAATTTCATATTTTTACTTCATTTCTTAGAAGTTAACAAGTGGGAGGGATTCATAATTAGATTCAAGGTACTTCCATGTTGGTGTTGCCATTTCACTGTATTGCAGAGAGTGACCAACTTTGTCCTGGTTTACCTGGAACTATCCTGGTTTTTAATGGGAAAGTCTGCATTTCGGGGATCCTCAATCTCAGGCAAACCAAGATGAACTTGTTTCCTTTTCTGCTAGTGTATGTTGAAAAATGTGACTGGACAGAGGATAGAAGAGGGGGTGGATGTTTGGCTTTGAAAGGATTCAAGGTAAATTTGATGGTCATACTTTCCTAATCCATTCCAGAGCCTTCTACTAGGTAGAAATGTAGACTTTCAACCCAGTACTTCTGGAAGATATTTGAAAATCAGTGATGGCATGAGAAAGGCCACTTGCTAAAACTGGGTGAGGACAGGTCTGATGAATAACCATGTAGGGAGGGAGGCTAAAAATGCTGTGCTTTTCTTTCACAAGAAGAAACTATGTTAGCAAAGCACTCTACCTTTCTGCCTGCAATCAATAGCTTCTCTCACACCTTTGAGAGAAGAGTATGGAAGGCAAAGTGCACATGTGCAGTGCTGGCCATTACCTGCCCTTCCTATGAGGAATACCTGCTAAATTAAAGAAAATAGTAGGTGCTACTCAGAATGCTCTGTTGAAGACAGATCAGCATGGCCAATGCCCGGTAAAAATCTGAATTTGAGGTACCATTCACAAACTAACTGCATCGGCATGTTTGGAGTTTGGGGATCTAATTTTAAGGAGTTTCAAAATGATTCTTAAGCAGATTAAAGCCTAAGAATCTCCTCTAACATGTGGAGAAAACCTTGCAAGCGCCCGGAATCTTGAAGTAGTCCCAGTTTGCTGTGAACTAATGGAATAAACCTGATTGTCTGATTTAATATTGGGAGGCCAGTTTCTCCTGATCTTTTAAATATTTGCCTTTTTTTGTGGAATGCAGTTAAACCACCAGAAACTGATCTTTTCAGGTACAGTTTTATGATATTTTAGGTGGAAGCAGAGCAGTGTTGGAGGTTAATTGTTTCATGCAAGACTTCTGAGTACTCTACCTAAAACCACATAAATTATGAAGTTTCCACTCTGGTTGGTGGGAATAGGAATTACTTCCAACCCTCGTGTGAGTGCTGGATATTGTTCCCTTTAATCCTCTTTGATTTTTTTGGGATTTAATTAGTTTTGTCATATGCATAGCTGTTAAATGGGACACTTTGCAGAACTTACTTGTCTCTGTGAAGCTTTTTCCCTTCTGATATTGCATCCTAAAAACTCTATTTGCTTTTGTTTCCTATGTATCATTTCCATCTTCTCAAGCCTGAGATAAGACTTGGCTCTGTCTGGACTCCTGCCCCGGCACTGGAGGTTTCCACATACTGGAAACGCCCAGGAGAGTAAGCCAGAAAGGTCACAGTGTTCATTTAATTTGTTTCCAGTTCAGGACTCACTCATTTTTGGTGCCAGATGTCCAGTGACATGAAAACCATTATTTTATATACTGTACTCCACTTTATTAAAACTCATTTCAGGTTGGAAATTAAATCTGGTTTTTTGTCCTTTCTCGCCCTGGAGTGGAAGAACTCTTAGGATGCTATTTTAATTAAAATGGCAATATCCTATTTTATTAAAAAAAAAACCTTTTATTTGCATTTTTGCTTTCCTGTATAAAATTTAGAATCATTTCATTATATCATCTAGTCTATTACGCTGTGAAGCATACTAATGCATTTTCTACTGGTATATCCTCTTTGTTTCCCAATAATAATTCATACATATCTCTCTATATATTCATTTTTCTTTTGAATAACATAGTTACAAATTAATTTAGAATTTTACTCCATATATATGATAATTTTTATTTTATATTTTTTGTGTGTGCATACTGTTCATACCAGAGTTTGTTACTAAAGTTATACTAGCCTCAGAGATTAATATAGAGAACTCTATATTAGATTTTCTCCTTATAATCTATCTTAACTCTATAAATTAAGGTTTATTTGCTGTCTGTTGTGTTAGAACTCGCTAATTAGAACTCGCATCTGGGTTTAGAATTCTTTTTTATGGAATGTGTAAATACCTGATAGCTTTTATTTCCATTTTAATTTCCTTAATGATTATTTTGAGTTTAATTTTTCTGTTCCTTTTTGTGATTCCTGACATTTAAAAAAATCTGTTCATTTTATCTAGACTTCAATATTTATTAAACATTCATTGATGTTTAATTGTGTACGATACGTTTAAATTTTTAAAAATCTACATGATATTAATTTCCATTATAATGGACTTCTCTGTCTTTCTAAAGGTTTATCTTATCAATCCTTTTAAAGATCAAACCTGTTGTTTTGCCAGTATCATTCAGCTGCTTATCACCGTATTCCTTATTGCTCTTTCTCTCTACTCCTT
Organism: Hystrix cristata; assembly: GCA_004026905.1. Lineage (NCBI taxonomy): Eukaryota > Metazoa > Chordata > Mammalia > Rodentia > Hystricidae > Hystrix > Hystrix cristata. The sequence goes on from PVJO010007701.1 coordinate 24,876, forward strand.
TCTCCAGCCTTTCCTTCTTTCTTGGACTTCAGCTGGAGGAGTTATTTCTATTTCTGAGGTCAATATACATGGGAACACCAAACCCACAAGTCTCCTTTGCTTGTCTGTTTTGGCCAGGTTCCTCCAAAACAGGGCCTGAATAAATGGCATGTTCACTAAAACATTATTAGGATACTGAATCTCAGGGAACAGAAGTGAGGATAAAAGGGAGTGAGGCAGAGGAGGAAGAGCCAATATGAATTTTCAGGGAAGCCTGACTGAACTTGTAGAAAATATCTTCTGGGATGCCATATATATATATATAATTATTTCTCAGGACATTTCATACCAGAAAGAACGGAAAAAACACATATTATCCACCATTCAAAAATGTGTCCCCTGTGAGTTTTGTACATGCTTTCTTTTTAACTACTTGAAAGAATAGTTGCTAACTTTAGAATATCCATATATTAAGGAGTCTATCCTTGATGGATGTGGTGTGGCACCCACCAGGTTATACCTGTGTGAGGTTGGTTGTCTCAGGTAGCTGGACTCTATGGAAGCAACTGGGCCAGAGGAAAGTGACCAAGCCCCCAAATGTGGAGGACTGGGAGGGTCTGAAGGGGTACTGAAGAGCTGAGTGAAACTCTCTCTCTTTTTCTCGTCTATTTCTCCATTTCTTTTTCTACGTGGGAAGTCGCACTCTTCCACTCTCCTTTACCTGGCAACATATTTGATGTATGCTGTCAAATGCATATATCACAATGAACTTGTGTTTGTGCACATGCCTGTGAATTTTTAGTTTACATAAATGACATCTTTATCTACATTTTACTATTTTAAATTTCCTTTTCTCTTTTTCCACTCAGAGTTATTTTTTGTTGCTTAGCGTAAATCTAATTTTAAAATAAACTAAGTTTAATATTTTTCCATTAATTAGGACATTCACTGAAGTTTTTGATTTATCATTGTGCAATAGACTTTTTTTGGTAGCAGGTCATAGACTCTAGCTAATTTAAATGAAAGAGATTAGGATAAAATATAGCTTGGATTTTAAATAGTCAGGAGTAGATGAGCAGTGGGAAACATCCGACCACATTGCAACAAAGTCTGTAGGAAAACATGGTCACCGCTCGCCACACAGCACTAGTGTATTTTGGGGATTAGATGCTCCGACATTATTCTCAGATTCCCCAGAGCATCTAGACCCCTCCTACCACGGTGGGACTCTCGATCTCACCTCCAGGTCTCATGTAAGCATTTCTTTGGCAGAAGCCAGGTTCTGTACAGAATACTAGCTATAATAAAAGTACAAAAGATGCAGCTTTTAGCCTTCTAACCTTAGTGATTCAAGAATTCTGCTAGAACAGTTTGAATAGGTACTGAATGGGCCAATCTGTAGTATCCACTATCAATTCAGAAGTATCAATACAAGCAAGATGTTTTCTATTATTAATTTGGTAAAAGGTTTTTTTTTTTTAAATTTACATATTCCTAGGGATACTTATCAAATGCTTTTTTATACACCACAGCCTTAACGTTCACGGTATGACTTTGTTACTTGCCAAGGTTTTCTTCAAGAAGGAACAGTGCTGGGGATTTAGCCTAGTGGTTAGAGTGCTTGCCTTGCAAGCACTAGGCCCTGAGTTCGATCCCCAGCACAAGAGTCTGGGTTCACGTAAGAGGGTGGACCGCAACTGCACAGCTACCTCTTCAGTGAGTCTTGCTAAGGATATATTTTAGACAACTCATAAAGGAAAATAAGCGGACTACTTTCTGTATGAATATTGTCATGAATCCAGTTAATAAGAATGAAATGTTTAATAATTTTGAAATATTGGCATAACAATTTGATTAATCTCCACTGTGATGAATTACACTGTGAAGATTTCTAATGCGGGCAATTTTTACTCCTTCCACCAGCAACATGGAAATGTGAATGTTAGCTGCACTCTCTAACAGCATGGAACATTTTCATTGAAAATTAGGACAAGAATTCTTTCTAATTTCAAAGGATAATTATTTGAACTTTCATTATGACCATTGACAAGATTAAGGATTTTTCCAAATGTTAACACAATAGTGTCATTTACTTTTTATCTAGAAAACATTTTATTAAAGTTTTCATTAAATTCTAACATCCATAGAAGTATTGAGACAAAGAAATGTGTAGAGCACCTATAGAACTCTGTACCTAACAATAATAATACACATGAAACAACTCCAGTACACATGAAACATTTTCTAGTATCAGTAATATGTTGGGCCATAAAAGGAGTTTTGAAAATTTAAGAGATTAAAATTATACAAACTATATCCTCTACCACAATAGAATAAAATTAAAAATCATCACCAGAAGGAAATTTCAGAAATTCAAAAATTTTTAAGTGACACATTCCTAAATAATTAATGGAATCAACGAAGAAATCATAATGGAAATCAGCCAGCTAAAGCAGTGTTTAAGGAAAAATTGATAGGCATAAATAGCTATATTATAAAGAAGAATAGAGGCCTTAATTCAATAACCTCATCTTGAAACTTAAGAAACTAGAAAAAGAAGGGAAAAAACAAAAGAAGAGATAATAAAGATTAAAAATGAATAAAAATGAATAAAATAAAAAATAGAAAAATTGTAGAGAAAACCAATGACCCTTAAAGTTGGTTTTTTCAAAACATCAGCAAAATTGACAAACCTTGTTAGACTGACCAGGAGAAAAACAGAGAAGAGTCAGATTGCTTCAGTCAGTAATAAACTGTCCTTATGGAAATAAAATTGATTATGAGGGAATACTGTGAAGAATTGCATGCTGAAAGTTTAGATAGTCTAGATGAAATAAGCAATTTTTTATATATAAACTATGAAAACTCTTTCTAGAAGATATAGAAAATTTGTATAGATACAAAATAGATTGAATTCATAGATTAAAAAAATTCTACAAAGAAAAGTACAGAATAAGGCTTTACTTGTAAATTCTTCTGTGTGTTTAAGAATTTTTACCAATCATTACAGAGACTTCCAAAAATTAAACAGAAGGGGAATATGCTTCCCAACTCTTCTGTGAAGCTATGCATTATTGTGGCATAACTGTAAAAAAGGAAAACACTGACCACAATTGGTTATGAATGTACAAATAATAATCATTCCCAAAATACTATCAAACTGATGCCAACAAAATATCAGAATAATTATATATCACATGAGCAAGTGGCCTTCACTCCAGGAATGCAAAATTGTATAGACATATGAGAAACAATCAATGTAATAACAGGAATGAAGGACAAAATCCACATGATTATCTCAATAGATATTGAAAACTTATTTGACAAACTCCAACACTTCTCATGTTAAAAACACTCAACAAATTATGAATAAAAGAGAACGTCTTCAAACTAATAAAGGATGTCTAAAAGAAATGTATAGATGCATCATACTCACTGGAAAATAAATAAACACTTTCCTCCCAAGACCAACTCGATATCACAAAGATGTCGACTCTCGCCACACATGCAACACCGTGCTGGAGGCTCCACGGGGAAGTTTAGCAAGAACAAAAAGATAAAATGCATTCAGATTGGAAAGGAAGAAAAGAGGTAAATGTATTCTTATTTGCAGATGGCATTATCTTGTATGTAGACAGTCCTAAAGAAGCTCCAGAAAACTGCAAAATCTCACAAATGAGTTCAGGATATTAAACAAGATTGCAGGATATTAAATCAATATAAAAATTAATTGTATATCTATACACTAGCAAGGAGCAATACAAAAATAAAATCAAAGTTTTCTCTTTTTACTGCTGTCCAAAATGATAAATAATTAGGGAAAATGTAGCAAAAGAAGTTCAGAAGTTACACACTGAAAAATACAACACGATTTGAAGGAAATGAAGGAATGCCTAAATAAATGGAAAACATCCTGCGTTCATTGGTTGGAAGGCTTGATATTGTTGAGACAGTAACACTTTCCAAATTAATCTTATGGTCAAAGCCATCTATATCTAGCTCTCTTTCATGCAGAAATTGACAAACCATTCCTAAACTTTTTAAATCTGAATGCAAGGGATCCATAATAGCCAAAACAATTTTGAAGAGAGAACAAATTTGGAGGAATTACATTTCCTGATTTAAAAATGACTGAAAAACTAAGTCAAGAATGTATGGTACTATGACAATAGACATGAATCAATGGATGGAACAGAGTTGAGCAGCCAGAAATAAACCTATACCTCTAACTGATTTTTGACAAGGGAGAAGATTATTCAGTGGAGAAAGAATGGTCTATTCAACAAGTAGTACTGGGAAAACTGAATATCCACATGTAAAAGAAAGAAATTCAGCTTCTATTTTACACCACGTGTAAAAATTATCTCAAGCCAAGAGATAGAGCGGGCAGAGAGGGGAAAAGGGGAAGAGAAAGTAAAAAGAATTAAGATGTTATGTACATGCACCAGCTCCCCAGGATAAACATATCATAATGTACTGCAAATAGATACTAAGAAAAATGTTTTAAATTGTAATGAAAGATCTAAATATAAAGATTTAAAGCTATGAAACTTTCAGAAGACAGCATGCATATAAATTTTCATGAGGTTGGATTTAGCAATGGTTTCTTAGTTATGATACACAAATCACAGACAACAAAGAGAAAACTGGACACAAAGTTAAAAACTTTGGTGCTTCAAATGCCATTATCAAGAAAATGAAAATGCGACCCATAAGCTGAGGGAAAACGTGCAAATCATGCAACTGTTTAAGAATTTGTGCCAAAATACACAAGTAACTCTTACAACTAAATTAAAATATTGAAAAATTGGCAAATAATTTACATGTTATTCTGACATGTAAATGCTCAAAATATGTGAAAAGATGCTCCAAATTAGTTGCCAATGAAATACAAATCAAAAGTAATGAAATACTGTGAGACAACATTTTACACTTACTAGAATGGCTACAATAAAAATGATAGACATGAGAGTTAGTAAAACTGTAAAACTGTTGTGAAATTGGAACCTTTCCTCAAAAAGTTCCACATAGAGTATATATATATATATATCCTCCATATACGCATATATATATGAATTGAAAGCAGAGATCCACCCAGAAATGTGTATATAAATGTTCATAGTAGCACAAAGTGGAAATAGATGTCCATCAATTGATGATGCATAAACAAAACATCATATGTCTATAAAATGGAATGACATTCATCTACTGAAATGAAAGAGACACAGATACATACATGCTCCAACATGGTGAAACTTTATATCATTATTCTAAGTGAAATAGCTTGGACACAAAATGTTACACATTGCATGATTCAGTTTACCTTGTTCAGAATAGGAAAGTCCACAAGGACCGAAAGTAAATGAATGTTTGGTAGGTCTTAGGAAAAGGGAGTGAACGGAAATAGAAAGGAGTTTCCTGGTTTTGCTGTAATAAATCATCACAAACTTCACAGCTTAAACAACACACATTATCTCATAATTCTGGAGGTCAGAAGTCTGAAATGAGTTTTGGTGGGTAAAAATAAAAATGCCAACCAGGGGACATGCCTTGTTGAAGGTGTCAAAAGCAAATCCACTTGCTTGGTTTGTCAGAGATTGCATTCCTTGGTTTATGGCCCCTTTTCCATCCTTAAATCATCAATGACAGTTTAAATACTCTTCAAATTGCATCACTCTAACTCTAACTCTTCTGCCTCTGTCATGTTTAAGGGTCTGGTTGACTACACCGGGCTCACCTGAAGAGTTCAGCACTGTCTCCACGATTTAAGGTCACTGATTAGTGGTCTTATTCAATCAATTCTTGTAATTATCCTTTGCCAAGTAAAGTAACATATTCACAAAGTCCGGGGATTAGGACGTGGACGTCTTTGAAAGGTTCTTATTCTGCCTGTCACAGACAATGATGACTAATGCATATGGGCTTTCTTTTTGGTCTGCTAAACTTGCTCAAGAGTTAGATAGTAGTGATCAACCTATGACTTTATGATCATACCAAAAAGCACTAAATTCTGCATGGTAAAAAAGGTCATTTTGTGGCATAAGAATTATTGTATCTCAGTTGTACAGAAAATAAAAGCAGACCACTGAAGATATCATTTCTCGATAAGATCTTTTGTTAAGGACAATATCGCTACCTTAATGTGTTGAGATTGCCACATGATTATTCAAACTGTCTATGGCACAATTTCAGGAGACACAACTAACAGAGACTATAAATAAAAAATCTGCATTTACCTGTGGAAAGGGCTAGCCCTGATATGGAAAGTTGGAGTCCATAGCTCTGATTCTCTGGCTTGGTAGATCCTTCCTTTCATAATGGCTGCTAAAATCCTATTGATCTGGTCACACCTCTGTGGATCCTTGATCTCATTCTTAGATCTGTTGGTTTGCTGTTTCACTGTGAATGAAAGTAGAAATAATCTTCCAAGAATCTAAGTTAGGATTTTCACCAACCTTCAAACTGGGATGAACCAATGGAACTGAACCAAGCTCAAATGTTTTTTCACCTGTATTTTATTTACTTCTCAGAATAAGTGTATGCCAGACACATGTGGTTTGACTCACTGAAAAGCTCAACATATTAGTAGAAGTGAGTTGTTCTTGCCTTGGACAAGGTTACACAGCTAGTAACCAGGACAGCCACGTCCTGGATTCAGGTCTTCTGCCTCAAAATGAAGTTCTTTCACTAACTCCAGGCTGCCTCTCGAACACTGTGGAGAATGTAATTACTTGAAAATATACCATTTAGTAGGTGAAATTAATGTTTCTGCTTATAATTTATCACTGAAATTTTATGTTGCTATTTGTATAGGCAGAGTCTTTTTTTAAAGTACTACTAGACATCAACCCAGGGCCTTTTGTGTGGAAGCCAAGAACTCTACCACTGAGCCACATTCTCAGTCCCATGAGCACTATTTTTAACAAGTATACACTGTTCAGTTGTGTCAAGTGGCCAAAAAGTCACTGTTATTTTAGGAAAACAAAATGTATATTTGAGCTTTCTCTGATTTTTCTAGGTTTTTCTTTTGTTTGTTGTTTTTGTTTTTTTAGTTTGAAGCAGAATCATCTTTCCTTCCCATTTTATTGAAACCCATCATCAAAACAACAGATATCTGAGAATAAACACAATTAAGGCATAGTCTATGATTCTTCAGAGAAAGAAAATTAGAATTTTATGCTTAGGAAGTAATAATTGTCACATATTTAGAAAACCGGATATTTCGTCACTGCATAGAGCACTTATTTGTGTTATGAAAGCAAGTTATTTTCTACTATTAAGATACTTCTCATATTAAAATAAAATGCCAGTTTAATATATCCCCTGGTTTAGAATACTAACATTCAGCTTCATTCTTTGGGACTAGTTGTATTAGCTGGTTTTTGTTATAAGTAACCAGGAGCCATTTTAAATGCCATTTACTCTTTAGCATACATTTTTAAACTAAGTAAGATTAAATGTAGATTCTGAGATCTATATTTATGTTACTATTTAGTAATTGTGTTAGAGAAAGTCCTTGTCTTGTATCCTGAGTGCCTGTGAATGCCATCCAATTTGGAAGGCACACCTAAAAGCAAGAAACAATCAAATGAGTGATTTTTTTTCCTCACTCACTGTGACTAAGAGGGAGTGTTTTCATCTTCACAATCAGAGGAAATTTCGTTTCTTTGGAAAAGATTTCCAGTGTTATCTCTATTTCCACTACTTGAGGAGAAATCACAACAGCAAATTTTGTTTTAAGAATAAGGATGATTTGATGTTATGAAGAATTGTCTTTTTTTTTTAGACCTCTGGGTCAGTGTTAAGGAAGATTTATTTTAAATAGCAACATGATCAGCAAAGCTTGAAAAGTTCTCAGCAATGTGCCCACAGAATGTTTATAAAGACTGCCTCAAGTCTCATGTTTATGCTTCATTGAGGAGCTACAATTTGTAACTAATTGCTTTGCTAGCCCCTGAATTTACTGATGTAGTTATCTTTTTCTTTTATGAAACTCAAGGCAATTTGTTTACTTTTGTCTTTCTCCAGAATGGAAAAAGAAAGTTCAGATATTGGTGTTTTATGAGCAAGATGTATTCTTTTTTTTTTTTTTTTTTGGGTGCTGGGGATCGAACTCGGGTCCTTGTGGTTGCAAGGCATGCACTCTAACCGCTGAGCTAAATCCCCAGCCCCAGCAAGATGTATTCTTATAATGAACTGAATTAATAAGTGAAAGAAACTGTGACACAAAGGAAGCAATTTCTCAACTGAATGAGTTTTATGCCAAAGTGATAACACCTAACAGTTTCTTCTAAATAATATCTTCTTTTTTCCAAAATGGATCCTAGAAAGGCATCAATTATTGACATATTCATTAAAAAATACACAAGTATTTTTGCTTGATTTGGTCACCGTGAAATAGAAGAAACTTTATTTACTGGGGCAAGGGAAGAATTTAAAACAGAAAAAATAACATGTGACCAACTAAAGTAAATCCAAGAAAGACTAATAGAATAAAAAAGAGAATTCAGTGTTTTAAAGTAGTGACAGCTCATTATGTATACCTACGTAGATCACAGAACACAAACAGATTCATTGGTTAGATTAAAAGTAGCATACAGATCATTTATCTGTGATATCAATGACATGACTGAAGTATTTCCTGTGAACAAGTTATGCTAATATTGCAGCAACACAGACTATCTCCGAAATTTATGCCTCTTAGTGAAACAAAAACGACACAGGTAAGTTTACAAGATATAGTATATTTCCTCTTCATTACTTAAATAATTTTCCTTTTCTTTTTGGTTTTCTTATTTTATGAGTATCATAAAAAAGGAAGAACGTTAAAGGAATGTATAGATTAAAACAACAGAAGAAGCTCAGCGTGGTGGTGGATGCCTGTAATCCCAGCAGTCTTAGTGGCTGCGGCAGGGGGATCGCGAACTGGAGCCCCGCGCCAGCCACTTAGCAAGACTCCGCCAAGGAAATAAAAGGCTGAGCATGTGGCTTGGTGTGGAGGTCTAAGGGTCAAGCCTCAGTAAAAGAACGAACAAACAAACAAAACAAAAAACCCCTAGAGGAAAGAGAAAAAGAGAAGAAAACCAGAACGTAATTCCTTAAAAGGATAAATTACTATCTTCAAATTTTCCTACAAACTTTTGCTCTCATTCTATGTTTTCACAGCTTCTATACTGAAATAGAGAAGCAAAAAACAAAAACAAAAACAAAAACAAAAAGCCTCTGATAGTGTCCTTTCTACAGAATTAGGAATGTCACACATGACAAAAATGTAACTCTTGAAATATTGTTTTTTCCTAGTTATAACGCCGGCTGAAAACGATGAGTATTGTTTTATTACATTTCCCTTTGTGTTGAACACAGTCTTCTCATCTTTCTTGCCACTTGCTGAAGGAGTTCTAGAAGTCTTTTTTCATGAATGTCTTTATGAAGGTGTGATTAAAAAAAATATGGTGAATGTTGCTGCTAGCTGCCATGCAACAGAAAAGCAGGCTCATGAAACGTTACTTTGGGTCTGCCTTTGTGTCTTTTTCACCAGATCTGGCACTGAGTGACTTCTAGATCTTCCCTACAGTCCAAATGACCATGACAGGCTATTCAGGACCTAGAGGCAGCCACAGGAGTACAACTGAAGGTACTCATGAAAGAGGACTTCCAGAACTTCTGCAGAAAGTGAGAAGACCAATAGGGTAAGTGTGTTGGAATTGAGGGGGCATATTTCGAGGGGGGTTAATAGCAATGTGTCTAAACCTCATACTCTGAAATGGTATTGCTGGATCATGTGGTAATATTATCACGTATATTATTGGTTATATTTCAAATAAATGTTTCTGGGTTCTGGATTGCTCACTCCTCCTTCTGGAGTTAGATTCCATGTTCTTCCCACCTTGAACAAAGAATTGAATGAAATAAGCAAAAAGTGGTGACAAAGCTGGCTCTGCAGAGTGAATTTGGGCCAAATAGAGAAAGAAGGGTAGGAAAAATAAAATAAAATTTCATTTTCATGGCTTCCTTTATTTTATATTGTCTAAATCTTGAGGAAATTGGAGAACTTCTACATCCGGGTCCTGAGAGGCTGTGTTGGGATCTTGCGCATCAGGTTGACCTCAGGTCTAGGCCATTCTCCTGAGAAGTCACATCTGTTTAGGATTTTGTAATTAACGGGTCATGTCTACTTTCCCAGCCAGTTTTAGCCACACCTCTCTGCTACCTCATTAGGACCATCCTTTCACGGTATTATGTACTTTGGTTCCTGAATTAAGAAAATTTTAAGCATTCACCATTAATTTTCTAATTTTGAAGTTTTTTTAAGTTTAAAATATTTTTTGCTGTCTGCCAAAGTAGGAAATGTGAGGCACCCTTTTAATTTTTCCTTTCTTTGTTTTCCAGCCCATATTCTCTGCAATTGCTCAAAGAATATTTATCATAAATCAAGCATTTGTTACACGGGAGATACTGTCATTATGCACAATTATTCTTTTTTCCGAGAGAAAATCTGTTTATAGCACCGAATATAGATAAATCACACCATAATATAGTCAGTAATCTTCATCAGTTCTCAGAGGACCAGAAAATGAAGCAACTCAATGCACTTTAGGTTTTAGAATATTATTAATGTTGAAAAACAGAGTTCTTATATTTGGTTTAAAAGCCATGATTCTTCAGACACTGTTATTTTTCACTTATTGTAATTGCATTATGCGATTTCTTTCATCCTTCAGTCCTATGAGATCATAGGCAGGGCCTCTTATTTTGAGGTGCAAAGCAAGGATGAGCACTTTCACTGCCATCTATAGACAAACCCAGACTGGGAGTAATATATTGTACATTATATTAGAGAGATTTTTCCATAGTAATCATGGATTCTAGTATTTCAAATAAAATATCAAATATCTCATATTTGAAATAAAAGGACTCGGTATATCACACATCATATCTTACAGAAATAAGCCTTAGAAAAGACCTTCTTGTGTAAGGATTGCTGCTTACCTGTGTGACCCCATTCTGGGTTTTAGAAGTTTATTCACATTTTTAAGGAATCCAAATAGCTATCTTTACACTAGGAAGATTCTTTAACTCAACACACTATAAAGACAGAAGAAACTAATTGACTCATGATCTAGTTGTAGTTCTGCTTGAACTCTCAGTTTCTCTGTTTCCCATTCCATGAGACTTTATTCTTATGAAAAGAAGTGATGTACTTATTATCTGTCATTTGACTAAATCTACTATATGCCTCTAGATACTATTAAAGAAAATTATTGTATAGGGAAAAGGAAAGATTTTCCAATTATTGTATTGGAAAGGGAAAGATCCTAGCACTCTCTCATACATGGACTCCAGTCCATAATCCACAGCTAGCTGTGGAAAATTGAACTTACGTTTTCTCGGTATTAATTCCTAAATTTTAAAAAAGAACCGACTGGACTGGCTAGTATATATGATTCTTCTCTTCTTTTTAAAAGTTAACATTAGTTTATGTTTATACTGTATACCATTTGAAGCACATGTGACAACTATTAAAGTTGTTTCAGAGTCTTTAAATGTATTTCTTCAGATGCCAGGCATTTATTTATTTTTGGAGTAGAATCAGATGGAAATGTTCTATTCTTAGAATTCAAAAATCATACTTCACACCCTTCATAAAGAGCAAGCAAAGCCATAACCTTTAGTGAAGGCTTTTTGTAGGAGGTCATGGGGGCCTACGTGAGTAGACTGAGAGAAGACGAGCCACTTTTTGACTGGAGGTAAAGTAGATGCTATGAAATTAAGTCTATTTCCTTGTTCAGTAGACGTCCATATGTTGGCTCTTGGGATGGAGATAAAAGTAAAGAACCAGTTCCCAGTCAAATGACTATGATAAAATTTTCTCCTTACAATTTTTGAGAACAATCCACTAGTACTAGAAAGCTGTATCTGACCAGACTTTCAGTCCCCAGCTCCTTGAATAGTAGGCATTTAATAACCAAATCTCTCTATTTTTGATGATATGAAATCAGTAATATGATAAAGAAATTATTCTATGAAAACACTACTTTTAATAGCACGTAGTGTGGCAGTTACTATGTTCATTCTGTAATTTCAAATTCTAATTTTAAAGTAGAGTTTGCAGAAAAATTTTCAGCCCCTTTTTGGGATTTTGGTGAGCTGGTTTTCTAGCATAGCATTTCATGTGGACGGCAGGATTAAGTTTGGGTGTGCTGGCTTATTGGCAAGGACATGGTGCTAGTAAAGACCAGTTGGTGGGATTTGGCCTTTGCCCGCCAGGTTGGGCAGTAGAAGGTGCTTTTTTCCCACAGCCACAGGCCATAGGCCCAGCTGAATGGGTCGCTTCCAGACATTTGCTCCACAAAGAGATGAGGTGAGAAAGTATGAACTAATCACTCCTGGGAAAGCAGTCAGAATTCCTAGTACGGGGTCAAGTCACGTATATGAAATTCCAAAATTGGGGATACTAGAAGTTCACAGTATTGAGAGTTGCTGATGGAGTCCAGAGTTGGTCAGAACATTAACAACATGTGGTTTGTATTTTAAAGACATAAGACAGGCTGCCTATTTGAACATTTCCCCTTAGATTTTTTCCCTATCAAACGGGACATTTGACATGGTAGAACAGCATGTGCAGGTGAGGTACATGCAGAACTTCATGGTTTTGAATTAGTTGTAACCAAAGCAGGCCATCCTTTCTAGGCGTTCCAGCTTGGTTCCTGACAATTCTGAAGTCTGACAAGGGAAAGATTAGCAAAAAGCTGGATCGCCTTATTCAGTTCAGGTCAGTAAAAATCTCAGTACCTTTGCTCTTCAACAGTCTACGTCAACACTGTGGAAAATAGGCAAGAAAAGATGACACTCAAGGTTTGCTTTATAATGAGAGAGATTGATATGAATGAATCTAAGGACACAGAGGACCGAGGCCTGTTAGACCAGGGAAATACTGTACCGGCAGGAGGGCAAAGAGATCACATGGAAAGGTCTCATCATCGATTCCAACTGAGGAAATAAAAGAGGGCTTTTTGGTGAAGTTAAAAACTTTCAAAGAATGAGTGAATTTAAATATGCTTTGTTGCTGTATTTATTTATTCCTCCACTAATCTGATCAATGGGTACTACTTTAGAATTTTCCGTATGTACCAATTATGCTGATAGGTGCTGCCTCAACAATAGGTGTTGATAGGATCGTGCAATCTTGTGATGGAGACACTTATAAAAATAGATGATTAGTTATCACATTGCTTAATATGAACTGATGATATGTTCTAAGGGAAAATAATTGGCCAAATTTATATGTAACAGTGGAAACAGACTTAGTGTAGGGCTTTGGGGAATGAAATTTGACCTGATATCTATAAAAACAAGTTGATGTTGACTAGTGATAAAAAGTGGTGAGATGCATACATATCTCAGGTAGGGCGAGTGACTCGAACATTGTGATGCAAACTACTGGGAGTAATTTATCAGAGATAGTATGCTATGTAAAGAGAGATAATATGTTTGTTGGAAGTACTTACATACTTTGAAACTGGCCATATCTATATATATCAGAATTATATATTAGAATTGTGATTGGAATATATACGTTAAAATACTGCTTGGTGTGTATTATGTTGTACCCATGAGTACAAATGGAAAACTGTGGTTTTTCTATTTAAAAAATCTGTATTTGGTCATATATTCCTTTCTGTTATATAGTACCTTTTTGAATCTCCAAACAACTGAACTCTCAGTTTTCTTTCACCTTTTTTTCTGAAAGAGATCATTTACAGGAAAAAAAGTCATTTAACTATGCACACTACGTTGTTGAAACTTGATACTCGTACTTAGTGGGTGGAAATTAGAGTTTTAAAGAAGTCACTTTTTTTCATTGCCTTTTAGGAGAGTCACAATAGTTCATCCTTCCATTTTTTTTCTGCATTAATTTTTTTCTTCAAAACACTGAAGATTTCATCCATTTTCATATTTCTCATCTCTAGATTGATAATTTTATCTCTTGACAAATACAAATTTATTTCAGTGACCTGTTCTTGATTTCTAGAGCTGATAGGCCATTTCTTTGGCTATCATTGTATTGACTTTGAACCCAATCTCATAATTTGAACAATGGAACATCTTATTTTATGTTTTACATTTTAAGTCACCATAACTCCCTTGTTTTTTTCTGTTAAGGTTTCCATCACGTTTAGATAAATTCCCAGCCATTTAAAGACATCTCCATTCAAAGACACCATTAGATTAATTTATATTATACTATGCATGCTAGTAAACACATAAACATGAATAAAACATAATTATGTATGTATATGTTACTATCTTTCTAATTCATTAATAAACCTCTGAAGGTGGAAGCCATGCTTACAATGCTCTTGTATTCTTCCAGAGTATCCAGTATTGGGCTTAGTACAAAGCAGGTGCTCAAGAAATTCTAGTAAATTGAATTAAAATAATCTTATAGTAAAGCTTTGCAGTACTTTTGGAGAGGTTTCTCAGCTTTTAAGTATAAATAATAGCTTAATGACTGTGGAAGAAATTACCTTAAATTTAAACATTAAATTAAAAATTCAATTAATATTCCTGTTTTGTTCAATAATTTGAAAGACAAAATAGGCTCCCTGTCCTCAACTACTAAGTTGACATACCACAGTATAGCTCATAAAATAATTTTTTTTTGGTAACACATTGTCTATTTCACTCACTCACATGAGTTTTGAAAATGGTTTAAATGGGCTAGAAAATATATAATGCCAAGCTGCCTCATTTTATTGCAGTTATGCTTCAAAACCTTATTATAAAAACGTGCCATGTGCAATTATCAATATGCCACGTCATTTCCTTGACAGATATGCACACGATTCCTCATTTCTAAGATTAGAAGATACACGCCTGAGACTGAAAACTCTCGAGCCAGCCATTTTTAGTCTCCTGATACCTCATTCTAACAGTTCAGTGAAAATTACTACCAGGAACATCTAACCGTCTCCTCTAGTGACATTATGCTTAAGTTAGCCAGCTGCTTTAGTGATAGCATGCTGCGAGCATTTAGTTGTCCACCCGGGTATCCAGTGGTTAAAAAGGTAAAAAGTGAAGATTTGTTTGTAAGAAAAAAATCACTTCACATTCCGAAAGCCTTAGTTTACGCTATATCACTTGATTTATATAACACTGTATTTCCAGGTACCAAATTCTTCTCATTAATTGAAATCACTTGAAATGAAATTTGCTCAAACCAAATAAAGCTCCTTGTGTGCTGCTAGGTTGTTTCCAACTTAAATATATGCTCGTCTTCCTATCACATGTGTTTCTACTTCCATCCTTATCTTCTCGTTAGCAAAGACATTTGCGCCTTAGTAAAATTAACTCAGGTTTTGACTGGGGGCAGTTGAAACGGGCGCCACAGTGGCGAGAGCTTGACACACCACGGGGGCTTTGGTTGCCTCCTGTATCTAGAGGGGACAAAACACAATCATGTATTGCCAGTTATTTTAGAGGCAACTGGGAGCTAAAGAAAAATAAATAACTTTGTATTCATTTTAAATATATTTGCTGTGACATAAGCTCTTTAAATTTATACAGTATGGGTTTATGTTTGATGATTCAGTTAAAGTCTTCTAAAATTCTTTTTAACACTGTGTAACATTGTAATTATTTTTCAATATCTAGTTCTCCCTTTCTCCATTTGTTTTTTTTTTTAACAGAAACAAACAAACAAAAATTAGTGAGTCTTTTTCTCCTGCAACTTATAAGGAAGCATTTCCAAAGCGAAATTGTTGGTAGTATCTTGTAATGTAAAGGAAACCACCTTAGACAATGCCAAACTGTCATCATCTTAAAACCTAGAATAGCACAGAAATTTATTACATAATGAAGCTTAATGAGTGTAGTGAAAACTGTAGTACATTTTATCTTGCTTTGGTAATTTGTTTTGCCAGGTGTGGTGGTAGGTAAATAAATGAACCTTTCCTTGATTGGGCCTGCAAAACAAATGACACAATGACTACTTCTCACCAGATTTATTTTATTTCAGAATGAGATAATAAATTACTGAATCAAAGCCAGAAAGTCAGTCAGGCAAATCTCACCACCAGACCCGAAACAATTACACGTCTCCATTGTATAGGAGCTCATATTTGGCTGATGAATTAATTTTAATCTTTTGCATACTTCATTTGTATTATGCTCTTGATTATGGCTACCTTGACAGTAATAAATTACTTCATTAACCAAGTAGCTTATTAAATACATACCTAGATACCAATAAACAGCTGAACATAGAAACCAAAGATGTTTAACGGAACTTAAGGTACAACTAAACATCATTGTTTGTCCTTTATTGCCAAATATTTCCTCCTTTGTAGAAACAGCTGAGGTTAGAATGCAGCCTTTTTAAGGTTAGGGAAATTAACAGAAATGTTGAATGGTCAATTTACTGGCACAGCTAACAAAGGAGACTGGTGTTTGGACAGAACCTCTATTCCAAAACCATTGTCTACTTTCTTCTTCAACTTGAAGAGTATCCCATTTTTTTGTAACTCATCAATAAGTTTGCAGTTGTATTCACTGGGCTTGGATTACTAACATTACTTACTATGTTATTAATAAATAAAATGCGTTGAAAAGATATTATCTTCTTTTTCCTCATAGGACTGTTTAGTTTTGAGGCTAAATTTTAATTTGGTTTCTGCTTCAGGTAGGATGCTCATTTATTCATTCATTTATTTACTCATTCACTTGATAGCTTAATTCACCTACAAATATACTAAAGTGATCGCGGGGAAGGAAGAAATGGTTAATAACCACATAGAGCTTCCAATTTTTGAGAAAACATTAAATAATGAAAATGCAACAGAAGTACATTACTATTACTAGACCACAAGTATTTAAACTCAGATCTTATGTGTAAACCTAATTTAATGGGAATTTTAGGTCCATGTCACTGAAAAACAAAATAACATCTGGGATACATGTAGGTAGGAGTCAATAATCAAAGTCTAAGCAAGGCGTACAGGTGAGGAATTCTTTTTTTGATACTGGTAAAGTAATATGAAATCAGATAATGGAAGGATTTTCTTGTCATCCTCCCATAATTGAATTTGATCTTGCAAATTAGTTCAGAGATTGGGGAGAGAAGTGACCTTTAAAGGATTTTTCCATAATGGCATGATTGAGTTTCGATTTTAAAATGATTTGAAAACCCTTTAAATGAATATTAGTTGATTAATTCTAAGATTAAGCTGTTGATAGATTTGACCACTTACTGATCCCTTTGAGTATACGTCTAGTACTTTAGCTAGCTAGGTCTCTACAGTGGTTTCATTTCAAGCATTCTACTCTCCTAGCTTCAACTCATATTTTTCTAAGGTCACTATTTTAAATACCTGAACCTGGATGATTCTGTGACATGAGGATCTATGGATTTGACTGACTTTTCATTATCTGTCCCCACTATGGTGTTCTCTTTTCTCTTTGTGTATTACATGGTATAACTCTTTCCTCCCTTTTCCACCAGTTGAAATCATTCCAACTTACTTAAGCTACTTCTTTTCTACACTTGCATCCAGAGCATTGAAGAAAAACACGAAACTTTGTATTGACTCTTTAATGGTGCCCAGCAATTCTTCTTTATTTCCTTCCTACTCTACTGAAAAACTAAAAACAACCAGAAATGAACGTTCATGGTCCCACTCACTTCCATCAGTCTGCTGTCTGCCTTCCCTCCTGTTTTGCTGAATGGGCTGTCTCTTCCTGTCTGTGGCCAACACCTTCCCTTGTACGCTGTCTTCATTATCAAAGACACACTGATCCGCAAGTTCACCTCACCCTCTCTACCTACTTAAATTTTCTCTCTGTAGTTCCTTCAATATACAAATCCTAGATTATCCATCATTTTCCTTGCATTCTACTCCAGCTCTTTTTCTGTATTTTGTTGTACTTCACTGACAAGTTCTACCCACGGATTTCGTTTGCTGTGTTCCATTTTTCTCCTCCCATTCTCTCTTGAACATATTGTAATTTTATCATCCTTCCTGCCATTAAAACATCTCATCAGTGACCTCTAAATAATAAAATCGGTCATTTTTAAAATCTTTATCTACTGATACCAGATACCTCATTTGGAAGAACTTATTACACCTTCTCATTTGAAGCACTTATTGTGAAAATTGGGTACGGAATAGAATAGAGGGATCTTAGGGGAATAATTTTGTTTTTAAACTTTTCATTAAGTAAAAAATACCTCTTAGTTGTGTAGTTTATTATTTTTAAGGTTATTTAAATACAAGATGGTTTCTTGACTAATCAAGGCAAAATTTTGCATTTTTTTTACCCCTTTGATGAATAAGGCAAGGACATTTGGTATCCCATTGTTGCACTAAATTCCTTATAATTTT
This sequence comes from Hystrix cristata, assembly GCA_004026905.1. Lineage (NCBI taxonomy): Eukaryota > Metazoa > Chordata > Mammalia > Rodentia > Hystricidae > Hystrix > Hystrix cristata. The sequence goes on from PVJO010007701.1 coordinate 43,235, forward strand.
GGCATTTATTGGGAAAAAAAAGTGTTTTAATAGTATATATTTAAACTGTGCCATATAAAACAATTATTCTATACAATCAATATTCAGTTATTTGCCACATGATTATTCTTTATATTGCTCTGCATTCTTTCTTTCATTTACTTTTTGTTTTTTTGCTTCTGTGAATTTTTTTTCTAATAAACTCACAGCTTCCATTGTGTCTTCTGAGTCAACTCACTATTTAACTGTTTCTCCTTTAATGGTGTATTAAGTCAGTTTTTTGTAGTTGCGACAATATACCTGGGGAAAAACAACCTTGAAGGAAGATTTACTTAGGCACATTTCAGAGATTTCAGTTCAGGGTGAGCTGGCTCTTTGTTTCTGGGGCCGGATTGAGGCAGAATGATGGTGAGGAAGGCATGGAGGAGCAAAGCTGCCCACCACATGGCAGCTCGCTAGGAAGGAGTGGGTGCAGGGACACATCGTGCCCTTCAAAGTTGCATCCTCAGAGACTCACTTCATCAGTTTAGCAGCCTTATCTCCTAATACTACTATCAAATTCACGAATCCATCAATTGATTAACCCACCAATGATGTCAGAATCTTCACAAACCAATTGATTTCCAAAAGATCCACTTCTGAACTCATGAGATTTTTGGGAGACATTTTAGGTCCAAATCAAAACAAAAGACAAATTGCCTGTTTTCTGTAGTTGCTTTTATTATTTTGCCCTTTTTTTTTTTACAAATATTTTAGCACACTATTCCTATACTTATCATTTAAAATTTTTCATATGTATACATCTCCTGCTTTGAATCTATTTTTGTGTGTTACATTAGTTTTGGAATTCTTAACCATTTTCAAATTTCTCTCCTCTCTTTCTTCTCTCTCCTAGAATTGCTATATCTATCTGTTAGACCTACTCATATATTCTCTATGCCTGTCACAGTCTATTCTACATTTCCAATCTTTTGTGTCTTTGTGTTTCTTTCTGGACAATTTCTTCTGAACTGTCCTTTAGTTCCCAAAGTGCAACTTTGACTAAGCCATTAAACCCACCTATTAGTTTCATAGTTTTGCCATTATTGGTACTTTTTAAATTCTATTGTACGTTCTTTTACATGTTTTCATTCTCTGCCCAATTTCTAAATTATTTTATTTACTAGAACATAGGAAACACGATGAATTTAAATTCAGTGTCATAGACCTCAAGGATCTGTTTTTACTGTCATTTAATTCTACATTTTCTTAAAGTTATCTTCTCAGGAAGTAGGTTTTTTATCTGTATGAAATATTACAATCATAGAATAAATTCAGAGAAGTCCTAGAAATGTAAAGGATTTGTTGTGGGTTTCTCGTGTCTCTTTCAAGGCACCTCATCAGGATATTAAACTGAGCGTGTGGGGTCTACCTGTACCCTGTTCCCATTCGCAGGGCCCTGAACTCTGGTTTGCATCTTATTCAGCATGTAAAGCTTCCAACAATTCTTTGAAATCATCTTCCCAAAGTCTTAGCCACCTTCTCCAGAATCAGCAAGAATTCCCAGGGTAAAAGAAGTCTCAGCTCCTGGGCTTATCATTTTTTTGTTTGTTTGTTTGTTTTTTATTCTATCTCTTCTCAGATCATAGATCAGTTAATTTTTGAAAAAAAATTCAAACATTCACATTTAAAGAGAAGAGTACAATGAAACTCCAAATATATATTCAGATTAATCCATGTCCCGTTTCTCTTTAGCTGCTTCTTCAAAAAGATAGTTTATTTTTGTCTAGCTTTTAGTTTCTCTCAGAGGGAGAGTTTGTCTAATTTATGTATTTAGTCTGCCGTCACTGGAGTTGGGAGTCCTGACAGGCCTTTCTTCTCAAGACTTTCATAAATGGCACTTTCACTCTTGAAGGTTGTTGTTTTACTCACCCTCTCCTTCTCTCCCTTGCGGCTTCTCCTTGTATTCCTAGACTGTAAATGCCAAAGGGGCTAAGGCTCATTCCTTCTCCTTCTCCTTCTCTATCACACTCACCCTTTAGGCTGTTCAGCTGCGTGGCTTCAAAGAGCTCCTGATACTGACAGGTCCAAATTTGTATGCAGCTCAGTTTTCTCTCTCAGCCTCCGGATTTATAAATTGACTATTAGACATCTTTATTCAGCTGTCAATAACAGTTTTACTCAATACATCCCAAACTGAGCTTCTAATCCTTCAGTCTCTTCACTTCTCCAGTGTTTCCTATCATAGGAACTAGCAACTCTGTTCTAGTCAATAGGTTAAAGAATTTGGTGCTGTCCTTGACTCCTCAATTTTCTCTTAAATGCCACATCAAACCATCCATAATTTTGTTGGTGTTACCTTCAACATATGTACCAAACACTCCTGCCATTTCTCTGAACCTCTTTTATAACATGCCAGACCCAAATTCTGAAATGTGGTAACAGCACCTTTACTATTTCCAGTTTTACAATTGCATATACCACCCCTCCACAATCTATTCTACCTTCGGCAATAAGAATGGTGATACTTACAGGAACTCTTCAGTTTTTTAAATATGTTAACTTATTAAAACCTCCCACAGCCTTATCAAGTAGTACTATTAAATGCCTCCATGTTACAGATGAAGAAACCAAAGCACACGGTTACTTAGTAGGGAACTTTCCAGAGCTCCACAGCTGGAAATGATAGATCTGGGGTTCGAACCTGACAAATGGCCTCTCCACTTCAGAGTAAGTCTCAGAGTAAATGGCATCACCATCTATCTTTATGGCCTTATGTGACCTGCTATACATCCCTTGTAGAAACTACTTTCTGCCACTGCCTTCCTGGGTCACTGTGCTCCAGCCATAATGGCCTCCTCGCCAGTACTTGCATATTGTCACCTCTAACTGCTGGGCCTTTTCCCTTGCTGCTTCCTATGCCTGGACTGTTCTTCTCCTGATATCCAGATGGGTTGCACTTTGATTTTTCTCCTGAAACATGACATTATGAGATCTGAGCACCCTGCTTAGAATCCTAATCCCTTCGTGATTCTGTCTCCCTGTGCAGATTAAGCTTTCTCTACAGTACCGATCATCGTATCATTTTATGTTCTTTTAAGGATGATAGAGACAGTCTGGTTTGTTCATTGCTATATCTTCTGAACCTAAAACAATGTCTGGCCTGAAGAGACCATTCAAATATTTGTCGAATGGAGGATGCATGGGTAACCTAATTACTTAGAGGCTTGATAGCCCGAATACTTGGATTGCATGGAGCTGAAGATGTAGTAGCTTCTTAGCAACAATTTTCTGCGATGGTGGAGGTGGGAGCAGAGGCCGGTGAGGCGCAGCATTGTGGTGAGATAAAGTCTCTCCATGGTTTTGTCCTCAGTGGAACTGTCATCCTGGCTAATAGAATTTATCACCCTGAATCTCCATTTCCTTTTCTGTAAAATTATGTATTGCAAGACATGCTTACTTAAGGAGGTAATAAATTATAAAATATGGCAGAATTGATACGGCTACAGACCTGATTGGTAGAAAAATCAGCTTGGTAGGTTTTCAGGAGAGGTGATTCGCACAGGACCCCTTCTCCAGCCAGGGAATTCACAGCAATGTCTGGGAGAATGTTTACTTGTCACAATTTGGGGAGGACTGCTATTGACCTCTAGTTGGTGGAGGCCACAGGTACTACCAAACATCCCACAGTGCACACTGTTCCAGCCAAGAATCATCGAACTCATTGTGTCAAATGCTGAGTTTGAAAGGCTTAGTGTATAACAAATGAATAGAAACAAAACGTCCTATTCTCATGTGGGAACAAAGATTACTTCAGGAGAGCTGATAACAGGAATGTCAACACAGTGGCGGGTGGCATCACATGTGGACTTGGAAGACAATGACCACAGATGGACGGGCGCTTATCTCTGTTCGGCCTGGACCGCTTTCCCTGGGGCATGTGGTGATTACGCACATCCTGGCCCAATTGTTGTTAATTGCAGTAAGGAGGCTGCTCTATCACCGAGGTGAAATATCATCAAGTTTTAGAGGAAATACATCTACAAGATGCTCCATAAAAGTAATCTCTACTTTTTTGGCACCCAGCTGCATCAAACATTGATGAGGCAAGCAGGAAATCTAATGAAAATAATACAAGGAAATCTTTTCATCAACACCCAACCCTAATGTCTCAGCTATCAGGTCACTGTTTTGGCTTCTCTAAGGGGAATCTGCACCTGCGGCCAACATAGGAAGCTCTGATTTTAAACAAGGCAAGAAGTAATTTTTACCACGTGGCCCATCTCAACTAAGTGTTGCCAACTCTACCTCAATTAAGATGTGCTGGTTTTTAAATGTGTTTACATTATAGCCTGGCGATGGCGAACCTTTTAGAGCTTTCAACAATAACAAACAGCTGGCTACAGCACGCGTGCCAGAAGTTCACTGTTACAGCCTTTCTTTCTCGTACGCAGCAGATACATGCATATGCACACGCCCACTTAAACATATTGGACTTTTGTGTTTTTTTCATAATGTAGCCATTTATTTTATTTCCCAAAGGTGCATGTACAGAATATTTACCTGAGACTAAAAATCCATGTACCATTGAGTAGGATAGCAATAGACTTTTTTTCTCAACTCGGATAAATAACCATTTTATACATTGTACTTATTTGATGTATGCAGAAGGTTTAGATGAAAATCACTTTTTACTATGCCCTTTAAAACGTGTTGGTGAAGAGGAGAACCCTATGCTAAAGGATAACCCTCAGGAACATAAATGCCACCAGGGTGTATTTATTGAGGTAAGAGAAGTTGCGTGACGGGCGTGTGAAAGCAGAGATGGGATAGGGCAGGGCAGGATATCCTCTTCATCAAACATTATACATTGCTTTCCTCGTCATTAACGTAGCAGCGTCACACAAATTGTCCCAACTCAGATACTTAGAGGACCATAAACTGAACCCACCCTTCCATTAGGTTCAAAGTAAAATGATTGTACAAGGAAACCTGTAACGTCCTGTCTAGAGAATGTGGCGAGATAATGAGGATTAAAAATGGCCCAGTGGCACTGTGAATAGGTTAAAGTACTTCTGCAAGGTGCGAAGGAAACATAAATGACCCAAATGCAGGAGGAAAACATAGTTTGGTAGCAGGATTGTTTGTACTAGAATAAGCTCTTTCTTTTCTAACGTCTGTGTTGTGTTTCTTTTTGACTCTTGAGTAGAAAAGCAGAAACAGGCAGAATATGAGCAAGCATTTTACTAGTGCTTTGGCTCTTGGTAAGATTTCAATAAATAACCATTTTTAAAATATCACATAGTAAGCACCTAATATATATCAGGGTATACAAACATACAAAGAAAATAAGAGTAACTTTCTGAACTTTGGGAATTTATAATGACATTAGAGGTGACAGATACACTAATTACTATGTAGTTAAAAATTGGTCGGAAAATTATGGCCCATGAACTAAATCTAGCCCACTGCATTTTTTTGTAAATAAAGTTTTATCAGAACATTCCACTCATTTACATACTACCTATGACTGCCTTCCCATTACACCAGGAAAGTTAAATAATTGCAACAGAGATTTCTGGCTACGAAAGTCTGAAATATTTTACGCACGAAGTTTGCTAAACTCTAGCTTGTGATGTTGTCACATACATGGAAATAAATATATTATAAACATTATTATATGTAATCATCATTGTCCATTGAGGTAATTACTATCTTATCCATATTTTAAATAAAAAATGTAGCTTAAAAAGATTTTAAAAAATATTTTTATTAGCACATGTTTACAGTACAGAATGACTACCTTCCTTGTGGGGAGTTGGTATGTGCACAAAACACCTCTTAATTCTTTTTACTACTTCCCCATCCTGCCCTCCTGCCTCCCTCCATCTCTTGGTCCCTTTCCTTTTTGCAAAAGATCTGTCTCTCTGTTTCTTATTACTGCATATATTTTTTATATTGCTCTTTCATTTATACTTTGGGTCTCTTATATAAAAAAAAAAACATTCTATCCTGATGGGTCTTTCAAGTCAGATAAGAAAAATGACAAATAAAAAAAAGATCACCAGCGAGTTGCTATACATAAAAGAATCATAAAAGCACTGACACAAATAGATGTAATCATAAAGTTTAAATTAGGTTTGTGGAAGGGAGTGAGTAAGAAGACAGAAAAGATGTTACTAGAAGATATTTAATTTTGACATTTTCTAGTAATATATTGTAAACCATTTTTGAATCCTGTTGCTTAATACCATTTTTAATAATTTTGTAGCTCAAAATGACTTTGATTACTTGTGTACTGAAGAATCTAGGATACTTGATAAAACTATGTTTAGTGTTCGGTGATTTGGTTATAATTCCTGAGCAAATTTCTGGCTTTGTCTGTAGATAGTTTTGCACCTACCTCAACATGAAAGTCTATTTCCATTAGGAGCTTCAGTATTTTATTTTATTTTATTTTTTTTGGTGCTGGGAATCAAACTCAGGGCCCTCTGCTTGCAAGGCAAGCACTCTAACCACTGAGCTAAATCCTGTTATGCTGAGAATCGGGGGATTATAAAGTCCATAGTTGAACCTACCAATTTTTCATTCATGTGGGCCTAAGCACAAAAATAATACAGACATCACAATAGCTAGAATTTTTTATTGAGCTCTTTCTATGTGCCAAGAACACGGGCTTTAATTGTTTAATTGCCACATCGATCACCAGTTAGCCAGTAGTATTACACTATTTTCATTCTATAGATGAGAACATTGAGGTGCCAAGATGTTGAGTACCTTGCTGAAGGTCACTCGAATTGTGATTGAAGTCTCCACCTTGTGTCCTCGGCCACTAAAGTTCCAGTGCTCACATTCATACCTTTTCTGCTGTACTGATTCAAGGAAGTATGGACAGATTGGCTCATCTATAAGTTGAATTTATTTATCATTTTTTAATAGATCCTCAGCTTGCATATTGTGTTTCCATTTTAACAAGAGTATGTTTCACTGAATGACAAGCTAAACATCATTGAAAATAAAGGAAGCAGAGATGGAGTCATGAGAATGACTTAGTGTTTCCTAGAGTTTTTTTTTTTTTTTTTTTTTTGGCGCTAGGGATCGAACTCAGGGCATTGTGATTGTGAGGCAAGCACTCTAACCACTGAGCTAAATCCCCAGCCCCTAGAGAATTTTTTTTTTAAACTAAATTATTAGATGCCACAGTTTCAGCTTTCATTACATCTGAGAAGCTTCCCTGGCGGTTGTTCAGAGGTGAGCGGCTCTTCAGCATGTGGGTTGTCACAATTAGTATTTAATGCTTATTAGATCTCCAGAGCATTCAGGCTGCTGTTGGTCACACATTTTGTTCACAGGGTTTATTATTCAGCAAGGACTATCATGCACAGTCTTGGTCACTTCACTGCACTCGGTTTTCTTTTTGTACTTTTCTCATTCAAGACAGGCCCTCTGAAGCTTGATAGGAAACAGCTTAGTTTGAGTCCTAGAACATTTCCACGAGGTTTGTTAAGGTCACTCAAATGGATGCATTCCAGATTGCAGGGATTATGGGTGACCTGTGTTTTACCCTTTAAAGTAGATTGGATAGAATGGCAAAAAATTAACAAAATGATATGTCACAGGGTATTCCTTGCAGTATTATTTGTGATAGCAAAACACAAGAAACAACTCAAACGTACCTCACGTGAGACTTGTTCAGTGAGTTATGGTGGATCCACACAGCGGGTGTAAAGTGGAATAGAGAATAGCTTCATATATTATCATGTGTAATTGCAGGATGCATTAGGTTAAAAAAATAGTATTCAGAACATTGTTTACAATAGAATCAAGTTGTATATGTCTGCACATACACGTGTGTGTGCGCGTGTGCACGCGTGTGTGCCTTTGCTTATACTGTCAGGAAGAAACAATGACAGGACAGTACAAAGGCTAATAAAAATACTTACATAAGGAGGAAGAACGCAGGGAGGAGAAGGCGTGACTTGATTTAGAGAGTTCTTGGAATATTTTTGTTTTTTATTTTGACTTTGGAACTGTGCAGTGTCTTACAAAATAATAAATCCAAAAAGAAAAGAGGTAAAACAGCTATGTTCCACCACAATCTAAAACTGACCAAAATAAATGTTAGTTAATTTGTAACAAAGCTCAATAATAATGTATCGGTAGATATTATGCAGTATAGACAGTCAGATAGATGAGTCAATTTATTTTTATTGAGAAGAATTATCAAGCATAAAGTTAGTCTTTTCTCTATATGTCATTAGATTCTAAATCAATTACCGAGATTTTGATATTTGCCATGAACAAGATTTAATATTGTAAAATGTCTTCTGGTCTTCTGGGTATAGAAAGAAACTGAATAGCATATGAAACTCAGACCAAAATATTTACGGAATGATCAAAGGGGAGGTGGGAGTGATCTTTGTTCTCATTTGCCTTCCTTTTACTGACTTCTTAAATTCCTTGCTTGTCAGAATTATAAAAACTGTCATGTTATCAGATTTCATGGGTTTGTAACAAAGATGACTCCAGCACATTTTCCCTTTGTTTGATGGCCTGTACATCCATCCATGGTTGTCAAACACTAATAGGTGGAGGTTCCTGTTCATGTCCAGATGTACTGATAAAATATTCCTGGACTTGCTGATCTTGGGATTTGGAGAGTTATTCCTGTTGGCCCCAAATTTTCTTCCAGACTTTGCCTGCCTTAGAGAAAAAAATATTAATGCGAATATTTTTTGTTTTTGACATTTTAAATACTTGAAATTGTCCCATTGAGTGGCAAAATTAAAATGTAAAATAGTGTAAATATTTATTAAAAGAGAACAAAAATCAATTATGATCACAAATGATAATTATTGATTATAACTGATGAACAGCTGGAGAACTGCTGGGAACTTAGAAAACTGAACTATGCTGAAGATAGTCATGTCAAAAACAAACATGTTGTGTGAATTGATTTGTCTGTAGGTTGTAAGCACCAATATCAATCACCCTTATGTATAAATCTAGCTTCTTACACAAGCTAAATCGAAGTGGAATAAGGCACTTAAGTCACTAAAATGTTTCCTCAAAAATTTCTAAATGAAATTGACTAGAAATTGGGCTGTTTATTAGGAAAATGCAGCTTTTGCCATATTTTAAGAACTTTTTACTTGATTTTTCCCCCGTTACCCAGCAATTTCTTCCAGCACATTATCTTCTCTATGATGAAAGAAACTTTAATTATAGTTATACATAGAAAAATAGCCACAAAAGATAAAGTATTATAGTTATGCTCTTTTCTATAACCACAGAAACTCTTAAAATATTTTTGTTTTGTTTTAAAAGGCAAAAGAAAAGGAATTGATGGTTTCAGTGTTTATTTTAAAAGTGAAAATAAACCATAAACATTTGGAACCAAAAGGATATTGATGCTATTTTTTTTATTGTAAAATGTTTCAGAAGCATCTCTACAAAAAGATTTTGAAATCTGAAAATATTTAGCATCTCCCCAAATGTTTACACATTTTGTTATCAGAATGTAAAAATAGATTGCTGGACAAGATCATACACAGTTTGATTTACATTACACTTGATTTCTCAAACACTCTACTTTTGTTTTCAATAGTGTGAGTAGTATGATCAAGGAAAATATTAATAAAAATTTTAAAATATAAGAGGCTTGATTCTTGATAAGTAATTTTATGTACATTGTTGATTATATTGTTTTTTAATACAATACTTCAAAAAATTCTATGTCACATTATTTCTTTTATCTTCCTTTGTGTATGGGGATTTGTAATGCTTACTGTTTCTCTTAAATCTCTTAAACCAATTGTAATTCTGGAGATTTATTCATAAGAACTAAGCAGCAATTTGGTAAATATTCTACCCCTCTTATCATCTAAATGAAATGGGCAGAGATATCAGCAGGATGCCTTCTAAGATGACTCCACACAGTGGGAGAGGACTCTCTAATCCTTTTGCTAATTTTTTATTATCTTAGAACAAAATACTTAATGTCACATATTTTAAAAAACAAAGTCAGCTAAAAAACACTGGATACTAGCAACACTGAAAAATATAAACAGAATGTAGATCAAAATGACCAAGCAGAAGATTAATCGTCTACCAAGCTGTGCAAATACTATCTGTAGAGGGCTGACTGGCCACAGTTTCAGCAAAGGATGTAGCCCACATTTAGAGAAAGGCAAAATGACAGAACCAGGGCTCTTCATGAAGCACCGAATGAAGAATGCCACTCGTACTAGAATATGTAGGACCTTTTGAGGAGGACGTGTGTCTGGCCAAGGCAGAAATCAGGGGATCTGGGTATTCTTACAGTCTGCGCCTTTATAGAGCTTGTGCATAAAATCAATTTCTCATTTGCTGAAACCATGAGAGCCAGGTGACTTCATTTGTATAGACTAAACAGAGTAAGCACTTCTAGGCTAGAAATAGATTTAGTTATGGATTCTTCATCCACATCCGAGCCTTGGCCCCTAAGGGCTTACTCAGTCCACATGAGGCAAAGGAAAATAAACCTAACAAAAATTATACCCATGGATAATTATCTTGGATAATATAAGAACATTTTATATTTTAAAATCAAGAGATTTATCCATATCCATTAGGGTGGCCCGTCTCTATGCATTTCTAGTTGTCACAGGGAAGGTTTCTTAAGTAGGAGTCTCAATCATTCCACTTCTATTTACTAACTACCAAGAGACACAAGGAATAGCACAGTGGAAAAAAATTGTAAAGCCAAATGCCTATCTTTATGGAGTTTACCGTGACCTAGTGCCATGATAGTAATAAAATAGAGATTCCAGAGAAAAAAACAGAAATTCCTACTGCAGAGTGTTCATTCAAATACAACAGATAATTTTTTTAAATTTTATTTTAATGGTAAATTTTAGATGTACATATTGATAACATTCCTCATAGGGAAAGCAGACTCCATAGCTGTAAATGCAAACTAAAGTATTTAAGACATTCACATGGCAAATAGACACAAGGAAATTCTCTTAGAGGCTTCTGCTCAACTTCTTCCTAGCTCATCACGCAGAGCCAAGAAAACCACTTTGTTTCTCCCACTTGACATGCATTTATTGCTACTGGTATCCTTCTTGTAGAGCCTTGGTGTGAAACAGCCTTACGATAAATCCAGGACCTGCCAAAACAGAAAGAAACAGAAATAATCTGTGACCTGCTTGGCATGCCTGCTTTGTAAGATTATGTTGAAGCATGTACTGCCTACAGATTGCCTTTTGTGTGAAATTATATGAACTAGTATTGTAGAAGCCTCTGTTTCTTCCAGATATATGTTTTAATGGACTGTAAGCTGATATTAGGAGTAATTGTAGTAAAAAAAATACCCCAGAAACTGGAAGGCACACAGTATACATTATTTGGTCATTGAGGTTGAAGACAAGTGGAATTCAGACAATATTGGATTCAGATATGAGACTGTGGCTATCTGGGGTATGTAGTGCTCAGCAGCTAAATCAAATCTTTGAGGTGTTCATTAAAGATATGTTTTGAGGGACTGAATTGCCTTTGCCAAGGAATAACACAAATGCCATTGGATGGATGCCTATTCTGTGGACGCTGAGTAGATTAAAGGAAGAAAGCAATGAATCCCAGGAACTTCCTATGACATCTAAGAGAGTCTGTCAGCTTCTGGGTTGCAGAACTGAAACAGCTGAAAAGCAAATATACTATACAGCAGATCGTAGATTTCCACATCAGTTGACTTTAGGAATTTAGCAAAGATTTCACAGAAAAGTTGGAGCAATGGTTGGTAATAGTGCAGTTTCCAACTAGAATTGAAATGGAGTTATCTAAGAGTCAAAGTAGCCCAGGTATCTAACCCTAAAGAACTTTACACATTAGCTGAAGGAATCCCTTTCCACTCAGAGGTGCTTGGGCCTTATTAAAGGTACATGGGTTGGAGGGTATTTCATTTCAGTGGGAAGCAGCTAACTCCATCACATTTTATTGTATTCACAACTACAATTAAATTAGATCCTCTCACACTCTGGGAGAACAATTAGGGTTGGGAAGAAGAACTACGAAGTCAAAATTTGAAGGATACGATTCACCCATGAAAAGAATTGGTAAAATTTTCTAATCCACATCAGCAAAACTCTGGGGAACTTATCTGGGTTTGCCAGAGCAAAAGGGAAAAAATATAGTTTTAGACTGAGCTGAATTTATCAATACAAGTGCCAGAACTCTGAATTCAGCATGACTTCAACAGCTGGAAATAATGATAATTGTGAGGTTGAGTTGCTCAAAGATTATCTCATGTGGCTCTTTAATTCAAACGAAGATGGCAGGAACTTTTTGGAATTTTATCAGTGAAGGCACTTAAAGATACTGGAAGATAAATCATATTGGAGTAAGTTTAATGTGTGGCTGCCTTTCATCCCACCTCACTCTGACTGGAGAAAGCTGTGAGGACGGTATTCATTGCTTCTTGGTAACTGTGCTGCTGAGAGTGGTGCCGTCACGTCGGGGCTGATTGTGGCTGGAGCTGCTGGAGGAAGATGTTTCAGTTGCAATAACTCCCTCATTTCAATGGACAAAAAGTTCCTGGTGTGACAGAACCTAAGTGGCCACAGTTGGCCGCCAAACAGAAGATGGATGTGATGACTATAATTGACATCAGGTACTATGTCGTAATCAGAGTGGACTGGCCTACAGGAACATCGGTGGTGGTTAGAGAACCCAGGATGCCCAGGGTGAAAACAGATAGTGAGGTCATTGATGTTCTCCTCAATGTGTACATCTGCGAGATGACAGGTCAGGTGAACAAACAGCTGCCTTGGACATAATAAAACTGGCACCTTCTCATTCGAGTCCCAGAGCCTTTGAAAAGAAAGAAGGTGTAAGCATAAGACAAAAAATCACAATAGTGACCCAGTAATGTTCTCTGTCTTCTGGTCAGCATTCTTCAAAGACTCTGGTTGTTTTAAAAATAACCATGGAAAGAGAGATACCCAGGTCTTGGTTAGAATGGTAGTTTTAAGGACCCTCGACTGATTCTGCGCAGGCTAACCTACTATCATTCTTTGTGGTAGTGGCTATTGTCACATCTGTACAGCGGGGTACTAAGGCAGTGGACACAGGCTGAAGATTCAGCACCTCTGGCCTGACCACAGCAAAGTAGGAATTTGGAGCCTGATGGTCTGCTGTATTATACTATGATAATCATAAGACTTGAGTCCCTCACCTTTGATCATGTCAGAGAAAGGACTGGTACCTCTCGAATCATACAGTCTGAAGGTCCTAAAGCCTAAAGGTTGGGGTAACTCCTGGGGGTCTGATGTTGAGTCCTACAAAACCTATCTGTGCTGAATTCAAAGGACCACAGAGGATCAGGCAGTTGCTGTTGTTTTTGTCCCTGTGGGTTTGTCCAATCAATGTTTTCTCAGAAGACCTAGTGTATATGCTGTTTTCTTCACCTTCATTTGTTTAAAAGTGGCATCATATGATACTTGATTAGAATGAATCCAGAGGAACAGAATTGTCTTGACTATAAGTCTACGAAGAGTGAGACCAGCAATAGTCAAATGATCACAGACTCTTGAAAGGCCAAAACCTAACGTGTGGTTACTTCTCAAGTTACTGAATGTAAAATGAAAAGGCAGTTGTTCATATTAGTATCAACAAATTCTACTACTCGCTAAAATTTACTTGTAACTTGAAAATCCATTTTCAAGTTCAATGACTGTGCCATTCTCACAGGCATTCATGGATTTGCAGAGAGCAAATGTTTGGGTCACCTATTGCATGTGTTCCCAGCAAGGTCCAATGTGGCGATGCCTTGCCTTCTGATTCCACTACTGTGTGTCTAAGAAAACAAACTCCACAAACTTGGTTTTGCTACTCTCCATTCACAGCACAGATCACTTCTGGCACCAGGTGTGTGTGTGTTTGTGTGTGGGCGTGTGTGTGTGCACATGTGTGCATGCATGTGTGTATGCATGTGTGTGTGTGGGAGGAGTTCCCAAACAACAAGCAAGAAATTAATCAGTTCTGACAGTATCTGCCTGGGGCCAGCAGAACGTCCCACAGGTTGAGAGACTGCCTCCCTCCTTCCGATACCCAGATCCCCATTGCTCTTACACTAGTAGAGGGGCCGTGATAGTGGAGGAGGTTGTGTGTGTTGGATGGAGGTGGGCTGACTTTTACAGTGAAACTAAAATGGATCTTAAAAACAAGTTTACTTAAGGGAAAAAAAAATAACAAGTCTGGGGGATCAAAATGTTAAGAAACATCTACCCACATCTACTCACATCCCCTCATCTCATGTAAGAATCTCAGGTTTTTCAAACTGGAGATCTGCGTTTGTTACCAGACCTCCTTTATCTGGGCCTCAATAGTCTTTGAAGATCAGTTCATGTAATTCTAAATCCTTAATTTTACCTAGAACATTTTCTGCTCTCCAAAGAAAGAAAAAGAGGCTTTCAAAGTGCACCGTGAGTTTCAATTACTATTAAATATCACCAGCTTTGCATTAGCAAGGACATTGGTATCACTTAATGATGTCAACTAGCTTCAACTATCTTTCTATAGACCATTTCCAGTACTTCCCAGACTCGCCCGTCGGGGCATCTCCTTCCATGGTCTTCCAGGTCACTATCAGCGTGTGATCAGCAGTTGGGCTGACTCCTTGTACTAAGGACTATTCACTATGCAAAAACCACTGGGGGCAGAGTTCTTATTACCAAAGGAAGGGGCACTGATCTAACCCTGAAACTTTCATCTTTACTGTGTGCTTTTTTGGACTATTCTTGGTGTCAGTTGGGTTCTCTGGGAATTAAACCTTCGGCTGGAGATAGGACTAAAAATGAGGTATTTCATGTGAGCAAAAGGAAGGAAGCAGGATATTGCAGGAGGCACAGTCAGACCATGATACAAATCAAATAGAGTCTCTTTCAGTTCACTGGAGTGCTTCAGGACAAGGTGTACCTGTTCTCAGTTGGACAGAAATGAAGTCTTTGGACCTCAGTCTTATTCAGTCATCAGAGATCAATTAACCACACTCCTCACACTGAATCCTTTATTGAAAAGAATTTAAGAAACTGAGTTCCACTCTACCATACAATGTTCCTCTACTAATTCAGACATTTAAATATAGTGATGAGGTTGATCTGCAATTTCTAATGATGGTGAGGGACATTTCTTTCCCAGAAGAAAATTCCATCTGTCTCTCTCTCTATCTATCTATCGATCCATCTATCTATCATGTGTCTGTCTGTCTGTCTGTCTGTCTGTCTGTCTGTCTATCTATCTATCTATCTATCTATCTATCTATCTATCTATCTATTCCAGGGTTTGGCAGAGCACTTGCCTAGCAAGCACAAGGCCCTGAGTTTGATACCCAGCACACACCTCCCTTCCCACAAAGATTTTATACGATGCATTTTGAGAAACTTAATACCATTCCAAAGAATGTCTAAACGTCACAATACCACAGCTGGCATCACTTTAAGTGACTGTATTACATTATACAGTCATTGTGTTTTAGTAATGTTTCAAATGGCCATCTTTAAGATGAATCTTATGGGTAGATAGGCATTTGGGAATACATAAAGTAAAAATCCACTTTTAGTAATACAGATAGTTTTCCTTGTTTTTTTTTCTTTCTTTTTCTTTAAAGGGACTAAAAACATAGAGTTAAAAATTATTTCTAGTGTAATACAGTTCTTCTCTGTAAGACTTTAGTATTCTCATTGACCTTTCAACCTCAATGCAAAAATAGAAGACTTTAGCATAGCTTTAACCTGAGGGGCTATTTTTAGATATACAGCATCGTGACCTAAACTTAATAAAAATGAAACACAAAGAGATGAAAGTGGGAAACTTCTTTGCAGAAATTCCTTCAGGGTTATATCCTGCCTTCATTCTACATGAAGAATTCCCACAGAAATCAATAGGAGATTAAAATAAATATCAATGGCAGGATACAGTCCAAATTATGAATGTAAAGGCTTAAACGTGACAGGTTAATTGTTTTTCAGAGGATTGGAATGGGAAAGCATTTTCAAGAGGGAAAATCAACATTTTGGCTGTAGATAAATCAGTGCACAGCATTTTGTACAATAGGGCCTTATCTATGGAAGTTATGTCCACCTTTTGTTTGAAAACATTGGTTTAAGAGAAGGGAACGTTCCACAGCAAGCATCATGATTTTCCATTAGCAGGTCACTCTGCCTGCATTTTAACAAACTCCTTCTGACTTTCTCTCCTTAGCCACGTTCCTTTTTAAATGTATGAAGAAATAAAACCTAACAATACCAAAATTGAAAAATTCAAAGATTGAATAATAAGTGACTTTGAGTCCCATTCTCTACAAAATGTTACAATTAGTTGAAATGTATCTGTGCTGTTCATGTTGCCGAAGTTATCCTCTAGAAGAATGGAGTGGAAGTCTGTATAAACCTCAACTTTGCATTTGTTATTAAGCTTTGCTACTATGCCACACAACAAATCTGTGGACTTGGGCCCATTGACTTCTCTGAGTCCCTTGGTTTGTTATGGAAGAGAACAAAAATGTCTTCCTGTGAAATGGGGTTGCATTTCAAGCAGGAACAGTGCACACATTTAATGCTTGGTTTTAGTTTTATAACACAGCTGGAGGTCATTGTTAAATAATCGTGGGCAGGGACTCAGCGCCAGCGGGAGGCAGGGCTGCTGTCCTGGGAGTTCTGGTCTCTTCCTGTGCCATTAGGGGATGTCTGCCACCAGCCCCGGTATCACTCATTTGTGCTGACTAGTGATGTGTGAAAGGGATGGTGTCACTGATGCTTGCTCCTTTCATTACAAAACATTTCTAGACCCCGCCTCGCATCTGTTGGCTTAAGTCACCTGCCTAGAACTGTGCACTGTGAATACCCCGAGACAAAAAGGAGACTGGGAAATAGTGGGCCACACTTTTATTTTTACAGAAGAAAATCAGATTATATAGCACCTTATATACTTTATACTAATTAAAGGCAATTATCAAACTTCCAATAATACTTTGGATAAAACTGGACACAGAACAGAATCCCACTAACCTCTGTGAGTTCAGTGACCATGTTTGTTTTGTTAATTCCTATAGGTCCCTCCACTCTTAGGACACTAACTGTATGTATAATTGGATTAAACACATACTGTCAACTCTTTGACACTTCTTTATGGTGAAAATTTTCAAAATCCTCTCTTCAAACTTTTTTGAGACACAGTCCACCGTCACTGCCTATGGTCAATCCACTGGGTAGGGAACAGGCCAGAGCACAGTACTCCCCCAGTCAAATGTAACTTAGTACCCACTGATCAACTTTCCTCCATCCCTTCCTCACCGCTACTCTCTCAAGCCTCTAGTCGCCACCATTCTACTCTCAAGTTTTAGGAGATCAACTTCTAAAATTCCACATATGGGCAAGATATAGTACTTATCTTTCAGTGCCTGGATTATTTCACTTAGCATAATGATCTCCATTTCTAACTATGTTGCTGCAAATGACACAGTTTTATCCTTTTTATGGCTAAGTAGTATTCCTATATATATATGTAAACATATATATATACACATATATGTATATATGCGTGTGTGTACACTTTCTTTAAGTACTATTCTATTGGACATATATATGACATTTTTATTCATTAGTTGATGAATATTTAGGCTGTTTCAATTTCTTGGTTATTCTGAATGATGTTGCAATAACCATGAGATTCTAGCTATTAAATGGAGTTTAAACTAAAGTGCCAGTATTCTTAGCTGTTTAAAAAAATACTCCCCCAAATACTAGACATATCCTTGTTCTTGCAAAGACAGTTCTTACAAACTTTATTTACTTTATGAAAAAATAAAATATCATAACAAAATAAAGAGAATAACAATAGTATACTGTGTATCATTATTTTCAAAGTATTACTCAGAGTGTAAGACATGGACTCAAAATATTCTTGCAAAGAAGGAACAGATAATAACACCAACCTTTCTTTTCAATGATCTAAGATAAACTAGAAATCTAAATAAAACAAGTTAGCATATATGTTAAAATACTTTTGAAACAACAGAATAGGTACTTTGGGGAAGTATTTGAATTTCTCCCTACTTCCTTTTCAAATCTCTTCTATTTTGCTCTTTGTGTGTGTGTGTGTGTGTGTGTGTGTGTGTACATATATAGTGTTTCTCACATAAGAGAAACCATGTGATGTTTAAGCTTGTGTGTCTCATATTCTCCAGTTGCATCCATTTACCTATGAATACCTTTTCAAGTTTACTTTTCTTTATGGCAGTATACTACTGAGTTTATAAATATCACATTTTCCTTATCCATTCATCTGTTGATGGCCATATATACTGCTTCCAAGATCTAGCCATTATAAAATTGTGCTACTATAAACATGGGTATGCATATGTTTCTGTAATATGATGATTTTAACTCTTTTGGGAAGGTACCTATAGGAGGATAGCTGGGTCAAGTGGAATTTCTAGTTTTTGTTTTCTGAGGACTCTCCACAGTAATTTTCATAGTGGTTGTACTAGTTTACATTATCGTCAACAATGAAGAAGAGTTCTTTTTCCTGACATCCTCACCAGCATTTATTGTCACTAGATTGTTTTGATGAGTGTATTAGTTACTTTTCTAGAGTCAATGGTTTGCAAGGAGCAGAATTACTACAGGACATTTACAATCACAACATTCACACACACAAGCCAAATGCAGGAAGAGTGCAGAATGTCTGTCTATGCACTGGAGACATGAAAGATCCAATCAAGGGCTGGGAGCCCACAGCAATGTCCCATGTACATTGTCTCTGCACTAAAAGGCTGAAGAAATCTGTACTGGAACCAGGATACGATGCTCACAGCAGAGATGAAGACCAGGGCTCCCCTGAAGTGAACAGGGCTTCTCCTGGGAAACAGCCGGCCACTATCTTCTGTTCCCATTTTCCTTTACGTTATGTCAGTGATAAGCTTCAGGTAGATTTTCTAGGCCCAGAACCACACCCACTCAGTTCAGCTGGACATTCCTGCTCAAGTTGGCCACAATAATAAGTCCACCACAATAAGTAACTTATATCTGGCAATAAGTAGCGAGTGTGAAAAGATTTTTGTTTATTTTGCTAAGGAAATGTAAATGTTTTACATTATAGTGAATAAAACAGTTTGAGAAATGGATCAAAATTACAGCACTCAAGTGTTGTTACTTGTATGATTCTGTTAATATTTAATGAGGAAATCTATGGTTGGCTTTGCCTTCTTTGAAGGGAAAGTCTTCATTCCCTGAGGTTATAAATTGGTTATATTCCATGTAACAATGACTTCGATGTGAAAAAGAAGAATGCGAATAAGCTATTTCATAAAAGAAGTCTCTTGGAGTATTATTTATTTTCATTTTGAATGGTATTATATTGAAAGAACATTGGTATAAATGCGATGTTCTTTCATTAATGGCTTTAATGGTTTCTACAAGAACTTCTTTGACTACACTCAGCATGGTCCTGTGGACTTGCATGGAGGGAACTGACCCTAGGATCTGCATTGTGTGAATATTCAGGCCCAGAGCAAAGGGAAGCAGAGATCAGAGGCAAGGAGAGTAGCCTGGAAGCTAGAAACTGTCTGTAATACCAGATAGCACACACACAGGAACCTAAGCAAAGTTTCTTATGGGGCATCTGTGGGCCAGTTTGGAAATTTGAAGCAAGAAGAATCCCCATGGGTACAAGATAGGGAATAAGGAATTTTCTTCCAGCTTGGCAGCAGTACATTTAAATGCCCAAGAGGAGACAGGTCAATTTCAGACATAAAAGTTATTAAAGTTTCATTTTCAAAGCCAGATCTCTCAATGGTGGACAGTTCAGTTAATGGAGTAATTTAACCAAAAAAGAATATCCACAAAATTCCTTAAGGATTGATATGGAATACTATTTTTTTTTCTCAAGCAACAAACCCAGAATTTATTAACTTGCACTATAGACATTCTACAAGCAAATCTAATATTTAAAGTATTAAAAGATTTTTATAGCAATATCCACAGGGATATTCATTCCTTGACCTCATTTTTCCCCCAGAACCAAAATCCATACAAATTAAGTGGTGGTGAAAGCTGACAAAATGTTTGAATTAGTGTAACATGGCATATTATTCATTTAAAGTTGAAAGAGAGAAGATGACTTGAAACTTGTCTAAAGTGAGATACTAATTGTCAGCTAAATACAAAAAGTTGTTCATGAGAGAAAAAGAATCTTAAGAAAATTATAGCTTCAGGAAATTTGTAATGTAAAAATCCTCTGGGTAAAAAATTGTGTGTTTTTGCACCTAATAAATTATTATACAATAAATCAAAATAAACTTTATGATCTAAGAATAACCACTCCCATAAATTGGGTGCTCACTGATATTAGACTCTGTGCTTGACTTTGCATACATTGTTCTATTTACCCACACATTAAATCTCCAAAGTAGCTGCTACTGTATATAAATAAGGATGAAGAAACATATGAAGAAACGAATTTCCATGAGGTTAAATTATTTACCAGACTTGGGATTAGTAGCCATATCTGCCTGTCTCCAATACTCAATTTGGGGCGCAAGCTAGATACTGTTATTAATTATATCTTTTCATTGCTCTTTGTTGTTACGTAAACAATAAAAATATATATTCAAAGGGGCATTCATTGACATTTGAATAATGTCTTAAATGATCATGATAAAAGCATACAATTAAAAGGAAATCTGCCATCATTACCTTTGTACAGTTCGAAGTAAATCTTTTTAGTTACTTGAATTTTGGTAGAAGTGTGGTTTCCCTGAGGAGAAATAGCACCTTTCTTTTTTTAGGTTTTAAGCACATTGAGAAATAAGATCATGAGTAAGGTATGTGGAAAATAAAAATATTGCTTCTTTTTTCTAACTGATAAAAGCTAAGATGTAATGGTCAAATGAGGTTAGTAAATGAACCACCTAATTGGTCAGAACTGCTGCCCCAGTCAAGGCACTATGGACCACCAGTGCTCAGGGACGGCCTGCAGGAGCAAACGTTTACACTGACAGTTAAGCACGCTCAAGAAGAAAAATGGTACCTAGTTCTTTCTTTTGAAAATTGTTCATCAGGGACATCATTGTGTTCAGGATGGCAGAGAAAGGACATGTTTCATGGTAACAATACTGTCTTCTCAGGAAGAAGACAGACGATTCCAGGATTCCCCTCTAACATTCTCTTCTGCCTCCCTGGTCTTAGTGGTTGCATGTATGGCCGGGTCGCCCTGACGGAGGAGATCAGCGGTCTGGAAGAGGTTGGCTATCAATTTACAGGGTGATACATTACACCTCTCTCAAAGAGGAATTACTACTCCTTTATTATCTTAAAACCACTAATGAGAATGGCACATTTTGTTCTGAGAAGGCTCTGAAATGAGCCTTCTAGTAGAATAATTAAATCTACTGCAGGGCTATTCTATTTAAGGTTGAAAATGTACTTGTTTCTCTTCCCACCTTCGAATATGTCCAACCTTGCTTCCCAATGTAACATATCAGTCATTCTGCAAGGACATCTGATATTATTAAGAAATATAATACAATATATAAATAAGATAGTAGTGGATGCTAGAAAACTTTGATAGAAGTCGTCTCTTGCTTTCAAATTCATAGGTAGAAATTAAAAGCTACATCCATTAAGCTTTAAGGGAGTTAATGTTTAAAATGTAATATTTTGACAATATGAGTTAAAAGTTAGAAGTAAAACAATTTCTTTCTTCTTCTTTATCATACTCAGTCTACATGAGAAGTTTTCTCAGTATACGGATACATGAGAATAGGTGTTTTGTCTTGAACTTCTTACATTTTATTATTTAAACACAGGTGTCTGTCATAATTCTCCTTTAGAATCCAGAGTTATTAGAACATACAGGATTATAACTGCACTTCCCAGACATACCAATTCTAAAAAACAACAAAAAAAAATTAAATCTTCACAAATTTCCTGAGTAAATATTCCTTGATCTGTTATTTAGTGATATCTAAACCTGTGGTAAAGACTCAGTTATTTCTAAGTGAAGGAAGGAAGAAATGTTAATTATCTACGGCCACCTGACAAGTCAACCTGAAACTTTACAGTTTAAAACAACAAGTTTATTGTCTCACAATTTCTGTATTTTAGGGATCTGAGAACACCTTTTCTGCTTGGTCCTGGCTCATGTCTCCCATGCAATTGCAGTCCAGTTGTGGGCCAGGACAGTAATCAGCCGAAGCTTTGGGAGACTTATTTCCAAGCATGCTCATCAGCCTACTGTGGTTTTGCTTCAGTTTCTTATCGCATGACCCTCTCTCTCATCTACATGACCGTCCCCATGACGTGGCAGTTGGCTTCCTTCAGAGCAGGGATCTGAGGGAGAGGAGGCCAAAGAGTGACATATACTGTCACTATGACCCATTTTCTGAGTCCTACAGTGTTTCTTCTGCCTTATTCATTTGTTAGGAATGAGTCACTACGTCCACTAAGGCCTGCCATGGAGAGTATTACGGTTTCAAATTCCAAGGGGTAGGGCTCACTGGGACCATCTCAGAGACTAGGCAAAGGGAAAAAGAGTCTTAATTCTTTTTTATTATCACCAGGATGCCACTGCTTAGTGAGTACAAATTAAGTAGAGTCCCTGACTTGTTAATGTAAATTTAATAGAGGCGACTCTTCAGCAAAACGTTTAGTAGAACTCATCTGCCATCTTCAGGGGAATAATTTGAAGCAGATGAGGACTGATCTATTGCTGTCTTCCCAAACCAGCTGCTTGCAATTAAAGATAGACTGTCAGAAGTCATCTACAGACCTACAGAAAGAAACTGGGCTCTCTCCAAAACTCAGTGCTCGATTCTGCTGCCTTTGAGCACTAAGACCACTCACAGTAGTCACCATCCTCTGGGGTGGTTTTAGCTATGCTCATTTTTCATGCAAGCAAATTGCTAGGCTAAGAAGCAGCGACCTCAAGTTGCCTGTGCCAGTGGCAGGCTTTTGCTGCCTCCAGCACCTTCGTCAAGGTTCTTTTCAATTTCTCTCCGTACAAAATTGCTTTCTCGTAGAGAAACACACCATAATCTGCATTCAAATATCCAGATTAAAATACCACATGTCCTAAGTCTTAAAGGTGCTGGCTTCCTCCACAGCAGTTATTAGGTGGCTGTTTGCACATGAGCGGTTACAGATCTCAGCATATTATGTATTCTGCGAAACTCCCGTAGACTCCAAACCACATGACTGAGGCCTAAATGAAAGTCTTATATGAGTTTATTTCACTTTTCTCCCCGGCTTTTCTCCTTTTATCTTATTTGTCAATATTTCCATCCCAAACACCTAATGTTGGTGTTCTGAAATATATACCCCCAAATTTCAAACCCTTATAATGGTGGTATATACCGTTCCTGGAGAAAAGCCATTATAATCATGCTGTTTCTGCCCAGAGGCTTGTTCCTAACTAGAGAAATAGAAAGCAGGCTGAGCGCGGCATATCCTTTACTTTCCCACATTTACAAACTAGGTAAGACTCACTCACGTTGAGTTTGAGTTAACAAAGGTGCAGATATCAACGAGGAATAGATTATACTGGTTGAATTCCTTCCATAAGGAAGAAAACATCAGGAGTGATGAGAAAGCTGTCTCTTTTCACTGTGTGATTAAGAGGCTCGTTTAAGCTTATTTCCTAGATTTAAAGGAGTAAAATATGTTTCCTATGAGGTATAGACTGTTCTTGTAAAATATAGCTGTGACCTTGTGACACTGTAATATTTTCACTATGAAGTTTGGGGAAGAGATGAACACACTTGCCAGGAAAGAATCAGTTTTGCCGGAGAAATCTCTTCTTCCTCATTTTCCCTTTATACTGCACATCACAGTCATCTGATATCCAAACTTTTCTGGTGCCTAAGCCATCTTTTTAAAATGTCAGCAATGGTCTCCTGAAAGCCAAATCAAATAAATGTTTTTCAGGTCTCTTGCAACATGATTTCTCTTTGATATCTGAAACTGTGATTTTTTAAATGGTGTTTCCCCCCAACATGTCTTTTTCAAACTCCTCACTTGGCTTCCTCAGCCCTGCGTTCTCCCCAAGTTCTCTGGCCGCACCTCTAAGCACTCCTTCCCTTCCTCCTTTTCAGATACATTGTCAGTGTACATCCCTTGAATAAAGCAATTCCTCAGAGTCTGCCCGCATCTTGTCCTTCTAGCCATGCACTGTCAACCTTTACAGTGTATTCTCTTTTTCATGGTCTCTACAATCTCCATGCCACTAACTGTATGTGCGGTATTGCTAGCTCTGAACTAAACTTCAACTTCCTACTAAATGTGCATATTTTCAATATTCAAATTAAATACTGTATGTACAAAAAACTTTATCTCTCTCTCCCTCCCTCCCTTTTTTCTGTCCTTTCTACCTTCATCCATCTTTTCTTTTCTTTTCTTTTCTTTTCTTTTCTTTTCTTTTCTTTTCTTTTCTTTTCTTTTCTTTTCTTTTCTTTCTCTCTTTCTAAAACCTGCTTTCTTTTACACAGTCCTTACCTTGATCAATCAGATCTCCATTCCCCCTGTCACCCAGGCCAGCAACAACATGATTATCTGTAATTTCCACTTTTTCCTCATTTCCCATGGTCATCTAGGCACGTTAGAAGCTGTTGATCTTAGGGATTTGTTATGCTCTCAAATGAGTTAGACCTGGGTTCTGTTCCAGCTCCGTAATTATTAGCTTTGTGATCTTCAGCCAGCTATTTAAATGCTCTAACCATCACTTCCCTCATCTGTAAAACAGGCATAGTAAATAAAGTGCGTGTCATAGGGCTGCTATGCAGATTTATTGAGGTAAATGTGCATGGAGTCCTTAATACAGTGATGGACACAGATAAAAATAAGGCCACATGTATTTTAGCTGCTATGTATTACTCCATTACTATGTTCATCTAACTCTGGATTGTCTTTTAAATGTATGCCCTTCTTTTGTATCTGCTGCCACAGTTTTCATTTATTTCTCTTTCTCACATACATTACTGTATCTGGCTGGTCTCCTTGTTTATAGTTTCTCACCCCTTAAATCCATCATTCATACTGTCACAGGCTTTATCTTACTGAAATCCAGACCCATTCATGCCACGCTCTGCTACTTTAATGTTCCAGTGGCTCCCCTTAGTCTACCAATAGTGTCTAGTCCCTGGCTTGGCATCTAGGGCTCTCAACAATCTGCTTACAACTTGCTTTCCTCCGCTCACACTTCATCTGCAGGCACACTGGACTTGTCTCTATTCCTGAGTGTGCTTTCAGAAATCCATGGCTTTTATTTGCAGAATAAAAAAGATTTTTCAGCCTGAAGTTCTCTAAGCCATTCATGCTTTAAATATGAGCTACAATTCCTTTGCTTTCTGCATAATCAGCAAATTTTCCTATTATAATACTCATAATTTTTATTTTACTCCATAGTAGTGGTTTATACATTCATTTCTGTAATCACATTATAAGCTCCTTAAGAGCAGGGACCATGTCTAATTTTTAGAATTCACTTATCATATCTAGCATGGACAAGGCAGGTGATTAGAAAATATTCACAGACATGAATTTATAGCTCAAATAAACATTCTAAGTTAGAGTGCTAAAATTATGTGCTATACTCCACCAGATTAGTTGGTGTTTTGATCGTTATTTGCCTTTTTAATGGTCCTGTGCAAGGAGATACATGGGCTGTCACCCACTGCGCGCCATGCTTGCTCGCCTGTAGAGCCTGGAGCAAAAGCGGGAGGTAAGGTCTTCAGGGCAGCGCAATTAAAATGTTAGAAATTAATTCTGAGATATAAAGGCTAGTTACAATAAGTAAACAAACATCACCTTTTTAAATTAAAATAGCAAGAACAGTTACAGCGAGGATGGAGATGGACATTGTTTTCTGAAATTATGGCAGGTTTCTCACACGTTGGGGATCATCAGTTCTAGCTTTACTAAAAATAGCAGGTATAGTTTAAAGAAATTCTACTTCATGTAAGGGCACAAGGTTGACAGATCTCTTTCCAATGTTGATGCAGTTTTAACTGCATGGTGTCGTTTATTTCTTGGCTTTATTGAAGTTCTAGGCCAAATGCAAGACCTATTGCGTTAATGAGCAAAAGCATCCCTTTCTAGTGCTGTTGAAACTTCATTATAGGTTGATTCATGGTGAACACACCTCAGATTTATAATCAAGGCACCCCCGTGCTCCACATTACTTATAGGGAGGATTGAAAAGGACATCTTGGTGCGGCATGTTGAAACTGTTCCCAGCCCCTCAATGCCTGATAAAATAATATTTTTGTTTCAAAAGAAGTGAAAACTCCATCACTGAGTTGAAGCACAATTTGAACATTTACATCTCTGCTCTTAAGCAGCTAGAACACCTATAATTTCTCCTTCATTTCTGGTATCCTACTTATAAGATTTGCAAATGTAAACCTAATAAATGATGTTTGTCTCTAATTCAAGTGAAATTATTATTATTTGCAAGACATAAGGTCCATGTTCATTATATAAAAACAGGAGAATATGAAAAAAGGGAAACAAATCTTACCTCACTATCTAAATATATCTGTTCTATATATTATAATATTTCTACACATTTCCTATGGATTTTAGAAACTTTGTATAGTTATGATCATAAAACTTGATACACCTTTAGAGAATTATGTCCTTGTTTTGTCATTTAACATTATAACAAACTTTTATGTTAGTTAATTTGTTCATACATTCAACGATTTCAAGCTACTTCATCATATATCATCATTTATTATCCCATTTCTATTTCTGGATATTTGGGGGTATTTTAAGGTTTTAGCTACTGTAAATAAAGAAGCACTAACTAGTTTTGTGTCGTTAATTTTTTCTTTATAAATAGGATAAAGAGATAAACTCTTTTGGTATATTCTGGTGGTGGCAAACCTATGACATGCGTGCTGTGGCAGGCGCGGGGAGCCCTGCATGTCAGCACACAAGCCATGTCACCCCAGCGTTGCCACAGAAGGGGAGCATTCAGGTTTGATTGTGGTGCTGGCACTTTGTGATAAATAGTTGGGTTTTGGTGTTTGTATTCATTATTCTGTTTTTTTAGTTTAAGTTATTTTCAGTTGGAATACTATTGCAAGCCTGAAACAATTCTAATAAAATGTGATCTTTTAAAAATGTCAGCATGATAGCTGAATAGAGACTACATGAAGACACTGATTTAACAATAACGCACAGACCAATTTCCTTTGTGAAAAATCCAGGAATCAGCTAAACTCCTGCAACTCAGGAAAGTGCAAAACCAGTTGCACCAAAACTTGTAGAAAAATTCATGGCACCTCCTTGAGGCATAACACAGGGTGTGCATCCAATGCAAGGACTCTCACACAAAGTTACAAGGAACAGAACGAAGTAGGAAGTGTGGCACAATCCAACTAACCAGGAAAGATCTCCAGAAACTGATCCTGAAGAAAATGGGTTGCATGAATTAGCTGACAAAGAATTTAAACCAACTTTTATGATGTAATGGAGGAATGGAACGATAAGCAAACATACCTGATGAATATTGATTCAAGAATTCTTCAGCAAACTAAGAACAAACCAAATCCAGCACCATATTATGAAGATCTTCATGCAGAACCAAGTGACCTGGAGTTACTTTTTGTATGTAAGAATGATTCAATGCCTAAACAGCAATAAATTCTGTATTTCTACATTAGTAGAATGAAAGAAAAAAATCATATGAACATTTCAGTAGATACAGTAAGGGCATTTTAAATAATTAAATACTCGTTTATGATAAAAACAGTTAACAGAGGGAAACTATTTCAACATGATCTCAATGGTAAAAAACTGAAATATTTTCTCTAAGATTATGGAACAAAGAAAGGATGTTCCCTTTTGCGACTTCTATTCAAAAGAGTACTAAGATATTAGTGAGAGTCACTAAGTAATAAAAAGAAATGAAGTGTCATCTAACTTGAAAAAGAAGAATTAAAATTATTTGCTGTTCAATGATTCTACTTGTAGAAATCTAATGATTCCACAATGAATTCAATAATGCTATAAGATATAAAATCAACTTTAAAAACCAATTGTGTAGGCTAACCAAAGATAATCCAAAAAGAAAGTTATAAACAGTCCTATCTATAATAACATCAAAACAATAAAATACTTAAGAATAAACTTGACTAAGAAGGTGATAGATCTACACACTGAAAACACAAACTATGAAACATTACTGAAAGAAATTAAAGACAAAATAAACGGAGCAGCATTCCACATTCACAGAATGTGCACTCATCAGTTTTCCATTATTATACTGAAATATCTGAAGTAGACTCCTTTACAAGCCAAAAAGGCTTATGTAGCTTATAGCTCTGGAGGCTCAGGGATCTGGTACCAGAATCAGCTTGGTTATGGTGAAGAATTCATGGCAGATCTTGTCACAACTGTGGGAATGTGTGTGGCAAGTGAGGATCAAATGGCAAGATAGGATGCCAGAGCAGAGCGAGGGGTCAGTTTTACTCTGTTTGTAACACCCTCTCAAGAGAACTGACTCAGGGTCCCAGGAGCTTTATTTTAATCTCCTCCGAAAGCAGTGCCTGTAACTGCCCTAATCACCTGCTGGGTCCCGCCTTTTGAAGGTCTCACCACCTTTTAACACTACACATAGTGATCAGCCTTCCAACACACACACCTTTGGGTGATGAACTGTGTGTATTGAAACTGTAGAAGAGTGGAAGAACCTGATATTATTAAAACGTCCATACCACACAAAGCAATCTACAAAATAAGGGGAATTCCAGTAAAATCACCGAAATATTTTAACAGACATTGAACATATAAAATATATAAGGAACCACAAAGCGTCTCAAACAGCCAAGACAATTATAACAAAGAACAAATCTAGGGACCTTATACTTTCTGATTTAAAAAAATACTATAAATCTGCAGCAATTAAAACAGTATGGTATTGTCATAAAGACAGATATAGAGATAAATGAAATGTAATAGCCAAAAGATAAACCAAATGCATATATAGTCCACTGATCATTGACAAGGGTGGCAAGAATATACTGGGAAAGTATAGTCTTCAACAAATTTGGGGAAAGTAAGATACCCATATGCAAAAGACTGAAACTGGACTTTTGCCTTACACGATACACAAACATTAATTTAAAATGGATTAAAGACTTAAATATGATACTTAAAACTGTAAAATTCTTAGAAGAAACTTTGGGAAAAAAAATCTTTCTAAGACTGGACACGGCAATGGCATTTTCCATTTTGACATCAAAAGCATAAGCAACCAAAGCAAAAAGAGACAAGCAGGATTCTACAAAACTAAAAAGCTTCTACACAACAAAGAAGCAAAAAAGCAACCAACAGAGTGTGTGTCGGTCACCGTTTTATCACCATTACAAAATACCTGGCGAAAGCAGAGTGACAAGGAAATGTTTGTTTTGCTGGCAGTTTGGGGGTTTCAGTTCATGCTCAGCTCGCTGCATTCCTTTAGACCTGCAGTGAGGTGGAAACATCGTGGCAGGAGGGTGAACTGAGGAAAGCTGCTCACTTCTCCCAATTGGGAAGCAGAGAAGTAAGCACCAGAGCCAAAGGTGCTGGGGACAAAATATGCCCATCAAATCCACACCTCCTGTGACCTGCTTCATGTGATTAGGGCCCATGCCTTACTAAACCCACTGGGCTAGGAAGCCAGCAGCAGATTAATCCATTCATGATGTTAGAACCCTTATGAGCCAATTATTTGTCAAAAAGCTCCTTTACCACTTCCGTGTTGGGAACCACACCCACCACATATGAGCCTTGGGGAACATATATCCACACCATAACAGAATGAACAGATAGCCTAATGAATAGGGAAAACTTTTGTAATCCATATAGCTGATAATGAGTTAATATCCAAAATATAAAAGGAACTCACATAACTTAGCAGTAAACAAAGCAAATAACCCAATTTGACAATGAACCAAGGACTTGAATAGATATTTCCCCAAAGAAAATATGAATGATCAAGTATAAGAACTGTACATTATTTTTTTTTTTTTTTTTGTGGTGCTGGGGATCGAACTCAGGCCCTTGTGCTTACAAGGCAAGCACTCTAATCACTGAGCTAAATCCCCAGCCCCCAAGAACTGTACATTATTAATCATGAGGGAAATGAAAATGTAAACCACAATGACACCTTCATACCTGTTAGGATGGCCATTACCCCCGAATCCAGAAAATAACGATTGTTGGCAACGATGTAGAAGAATTGGAAAAGTTGTGAACGATTGGAAGAAATGTGACATGATCAGCCACCATGGAAAACAATATGGAATTCTTCGAGAAATTAAAAATAGAACAGCTATATGATCCAGCATTTCCACAAGCTTGTTGAATATAAACTAATTTTAAAGAAAGAATATGAATAGTGCTAGAATGGCAAAAGATTCTTCTGAGTCTGTATCAAATTTCAATAATATGAGAAAATGACTTTTACCAAAATATTAGCAAGTATTTACCTGGAACTGCAGAATTTTAAAGCTCAAGGGACCTTAGAAAATGTCTACAACTCCTTTATTTGCATATGAAATTACTGAGGCACACTCATTAAAGACAAAAATTCAGATTGGAGGCCATCTGTCTTGTTTTAAGCCCCATGTCTTCTCTCTGAAGGAAAACCACTCTGAACACATCAATTAGCTCGTGAGTTTGATCTCTGGTAAGGCAAAAATGATCTAATTTTTGCACATGTTAAAGCAATGGTTAAATTTGTTAATGAGTTAAATTATTTTGTTTATAGGTTTTTCCCTTTGAATTTTGATTTTGTTTCAATGATCTGGAATTTACTTCGACTAAATGATTTTAAGTCAAAACGAAAAATTACCGATGACTGCAAATTTCGTTATGTTTAGACTAATCTATGATTGGCTAGCCATAAAATATACTAAACATTCATGGAAGATTGAGTAATATTCTGGATCATTTGGAGGGATCTATGCACTCATAATACACTAACATTCACTCAGATCAAAATGTTTTCCACCTACAAAATTCTTCAATGATTTGCTATTATCTAAAGAATGAAGCAAAGAAGGTAGATATTCATGATTTAAGACTTGTCTCTAGTTTACTTTAAAATGCTTTCTTTTTCTTCTTGGATTACTGCAAGCCCCCATCAAATTTATGTGTTCGCTGTTTCTTATAAGGAGCCTGAGTTTTCCAGCCTTGTTTTTGTAAATCCTTGCAACTTTAATGTGGCCATGGTTATTCCTTATTTATTTATTCATAAATATTTTGACTAATTTTAGTTCTATCTCTGTTAATTTCCTAATTTTTAAGGTCCTTGTACTCTGATCTATTTTTCCTCCTTTTCACGTACTTCTAATGTTTCATTGAATGCATCAGCATCGTATTTCTTTCTACACTGTATCGCAGAACTGTAAGCAAATCTTTATCTGCCTATTAATTCCATGAGAGAAGAATCTTCGTTTGATTCCTCTTAATAATCCCTGCAACATCTTTATCATTTCAGGTGTTCAGTAAATCTTAAAGAAATTAATGCTTCTAATAAGATCACAAAATTAAGGAAAAGATTTTTGATTATTATTAAGCTATCATATTCTTTTATCAGGGTTCCATAAATACTGGTGATTGATATTTTCTTCTAAGACTCTATTGGATATTATTAAAAGATTTTTAATTTTTTTGCTTTAATAAAAATATATCATAAACATACCAAGACAAATGAAAAATTTTATATAAATTTATTATCTAAATGTGAAGGTATAAAAATAGTATTTATTGGATAGAGTGACTGGTATGGTACAAAGATTCATGCCATAATAACTTCAGAACTGGGAAAATACACAATGCAAATATTTCCAGACAGTGGCCAACACAGTGCAAGACTGCACGCACTGCTGGAAGGATCTCCTATTGTGCATGCATAATTGCCCAGATTTCTGCCTGAGAGCAATTTTTCTGATTATGATACAATAAATTATGGCTGAGTGGAAAATGATTGTACTCAGAAGAACTAAGAAGGCAGAGATCATAGTGTAGGGCAGTTTAAGTAGTTTAAATCTGTGGAATAAGTCATGAGAGAGAAGACAGATGTACAGAGAGACGACTCCAAAAGACTGTGCAGAGCAATACTATTGCCCTGTGGCTAGGAAGTGGGCCGTGCACATACAGGCAAAGATTGTGTGGTGTTTACCAAACTGCAAGTATTAGATTAACAGTAGAAGAGAGCTACCATAAAATGAGCAGCTCAGGAGAACAGCAGTTCTAGAGATACTTTGCAGTGATTACAGTATCTACCGTCTTAATACCATGGCATTTTGCCTCAACAGCAGGGCAAAAACAAAACAAAACAAAAAATCAAAAAGCAAAACCTTGGCACTAGCGAGGCACCATAAAATCTCCATGCGAGGTTTAACAGCAAATGCCTCTATAATATCTATGATAGGCTTTCTCTTACAAAGTCTAAAATTAAGATTCAGAAAGACAAAAACAGCTTGGAGCTTGAGTTCTGCTGAATGATAGGCGTTAAAGTAATACCTTGGACTCTATGAAGATCCACAGTAACAAAATAAAAGCTCAAGTCTGCAAATTTCAACATAATCAGTTAGTAACTGAACTACCTTCTAAAACAACAATGAATACTTTTTATAAGGAGAATTTTAAAAGCCAGAGTCTTTACAACATAATCAATTAGTAACTGAACTACCTTCTAAAACAACAATGAATACTTTTTATAAGGAGAATTTTAAAAGCCAGAGTCTTTACAAAGTATTAGTTTATTTTTTTTCTTGTCCCTCCATTCCTTCCCCCTTCACCCTCCCTTGTTCCCTGTCCAATTTGAACAATTTCTTTCAATTCCCAATATAATACAGGACAAAAAAAAAAAGAGAGAGAGAGAGAATAGAAGTATAAAAATGGAAACAGAACTTTTGTAAATAAGGAGGGGGAGAGGGGTTGAGGGGAGGGGAGGGGAATGGAAAAAAAAAGAAACAGCAAGATAAATCATGCACAGGTACAAATTCCCCATGATGAATGTTATCATGTATATATAAAATGTATCAGTCACTAAAATTTAGAAAGTATTAGTTTAAGAGTTCAGTATTTATTTAAAATTTAATAACATATGTAAAGATACAGGAATGTTTGATTGATAGTGAAAAATAAGGCAATCAACAAACTACATATGAGATGTTTCAGTTGTGGAATTTAAACAAAATGTTTCAGCTGTGGAACTTAAATGAAGAATTTAAAGCAACTTATATAACTTTCTCTAAAAAAAGTAAAGGGTAATCTTAATGACTGAGTGGTTGGGGAGCTCCAAAGAAAAATGGCAAATACAAAAAAATCAAAGAATTAGAAATGCTGGAATGGAAAAGTATATTAACAGAAGTAAAAAAGTGTACTAATGGATTTAAGAGAAAATTCAAGATAAAAAAAATTAAGAAACACTGATACATACATAGAGATTATTTGATTTCACAAAGAGAAAAAACATTGAAGAAAATAACATAGTTTAAAAATGCAACAGACAAAATATGGTAATATAACTTGTTCAGTTTTAGCTGTAGAGAAGAAAATGAGGAAATGAAATAAAAATACATTTGAAGAAACAAATTCTAAGGACATGTCAAATTTGTAAAAAGTACCAATTTATGAATACAAATAACTCAGCAGACTTCAAGTAGGGCAGATACAAGTAATTATATTTAAGCACATTATAGCCATGTTATTGAAAATACACATAAAAAAAAACTTAAGTGAAGCCCCAGAAAAAGGAAGATTAAATACAAGGGAACATGATAATAAAAATCTGAGATTTCTCAATAGAAAAAATGGGGGCTGGGAATTTAGCTCAGTGGTGAGAGTGCTTGCCTGGCAAGCACAAGGCCCTGAGCTCAATCCCCAGCACCAGGAGAAAAAAAAAATGTCAACTACAAGGCAATGGAATGGCTTATTCAAAGAGATATTTAAAAAATGGTTACTGAAGATATTGTATCCAATTAAAACATTCTTCAAAACTAAGAGAGAAAAAAACATTTTTCTGGTAGACAGAAAGATAAGAGATAGAATTCATCACCTCCAGAGCTGAGCTGCCAAAATCATTGAAGATATCTCTTATTTTAAAAGAAAATTATAGTGACTAGAAACAACTCTACACGCAGCATTAAAAATAACTGAAAATGACAAATTAGTGGGTAAGTACAAGTGATTCTATTTTCTTCTCATAATTTACTTTAAAAATAACACTAATTCAGGTTTAAAACACATGTAAAAGATAAAGACAGTTGAACAAAGGATATGGGGGTAAAAATAATTATATAGTTTCAAGATAATTACATTTGTGACATGTGAAGAAGTGGAAAGTGGCAGCAGCAAACAGGAAGTGGGAAGTTTATGCTACCATGATGGACAGTGTAGAAGACCTGAAAAGTTTTAAGTGTAATCTAAGAAAAGAAAATATTAACTCTAAATAGATGCATATTGTTAGTTGTAGAAAAAGAATCAAAATGAATGAATGAAAGTAACAACTAAAAAATAATAACAGATGCAACTATGAAGCCAATAGAGAAAATAAAACAGACCCTGAAATATTTGATTAACTCTAAAGAAGGGTAGAAAGGAATCCAAGCATAAATAACGGCTGGAAAACAAATGATAAGATTTTGAGCATAAACTCAAGCAGAACAATAATTTAAAAGACTTTTATAGGGATATTCAGAACACCTTTATTCATAGTAGTCCCAAATTTGAAGCACCTGGATTATCCACAAGTAGATGAATGGTTGACAAATAATAGAATACCCATATAATAAAATACTACTCAGCAATGAAAAAGAAATGAAACACAGTGGCTGCCAACAGAGCAAAGGGACAACCCACAGAGAGGGAAAAAAAATTTTGTCAGCTATTCCTCTGACAAAGGACTAATATCTTAATATATAAAGAACTCAAAAAAATCAGACCCCCCAAATTTAAAGACCCAGTCCAAAAGTGGGCAAGTGAAATGAATAGACACTTCTCAGATGAAGAAGTAGAAATGGCAAATCAACATATGAAAAAATGTTCAATATCACTGGTCATTCGAGAGATGCAAATTAAAACAACCCTGAGATTCCATCTCACTCCAGAAAGAATGGCTATTATCAACAGATCAGCCAATAACAAATGCTGGAGGGGCTGTGGAGAAAAAGGAACCCTTCTCCATTGTTGGTGGAAATGTAGACTGGTGCAACCACTGTGGAAATCAGTGTGGAGATTCCTCAGGGCACTAGGACTAGAGGTTCCATTTGACCCAGGTATTCCACTTCTTGGTATCTTCGCAAAAGAATTAAAAGCATCATACCACAGCGATATATGCACACCCATGTTTATAATGGCGTGGTTTGTAGTAGCTGAATCTTGGAAACAGCCCAAATGCCCATCAACCAAGTAATGGATAGAGAAAATGTTTTTTTATACAATGAAGTACTGCTCTGCCATGAAGAACAATAAGCTTGAGATATTTCAAGGTAAATGGATGCATCATGAGAACATACTCTTAAGTGAAATAAATCAGACGCACATGTTTAAATACTGCATTATTTCTCTGGTGTGAGAAACTGAAAGTGTAAATAAAGACTAAAATGTATTATATTGGGAAAGGGAAGAAAGTGTTCAAATGGAAAAGGGAACAAGGGAAAGAGAGGGGGAAAGGAACAGAGGGACAAGAGAAATAAGGAATAGTAGGAAAAAATGGAAACAAAGCTTTTGTAAATAAGGAGGGAGGAGGAAGTGAAGGGAGGGGAGGGAAACAGGAAAAAAAGAAACAGCAAGATATGTCATGTACAGGTACAAATCCCCTATGATGAATGTTATCACTATGTGTATCTAAAATGTACCATTAAAATAAAATAAAAAAATAAAATATTGTGTTTAGCAAAAGAGCTAGCCCAAAGAGTGGATCTAATCTTTGATTACATTTATGTAATATTCTAGAATAGGCAAAACTAGTCTGTACAAAGAAATGAGATTAATAGTTGCCTGAGTTGCCTGAGGCTGGGGTGTTGTATATTGATTGCAAAGAGCTATCAGAAAACTTTTGGTGAGGAAATGCACTATATCTTGAAAGAATTAATGAGTAAGTGGTTGTTTGTCAAAAGTCATCAAATTGTATTGCATAGTTTTGTGTAGCTTTTACTGTATATAAACTATTACTGTACATAGTTCATACCTCAATAAGATTTTCTTAAAATATTTTTAAAGAAATAGACAAAGACCATGTGTTCCAACTCTACTGCTCCTGGTGTACACCTGAAGGAGACCAAGTCAGGGCACAAAAGACATACCTGCATACCCAAGTTTATTATGGTACCAAGTTACCAAATCAGCCTGATGCCCGTCAACAGATGAGTCAATCCAGAGAATGTGGTTTATGCCCATCAACAGATGAGTCAAGCAAGAGAATGTGGTTTATGTACAGAATGAAGTAGTATTCTACTACAAAGAAGAAAAATAGCATGTCACTTTTAGGGCAATAGGTGGAACTAGAAAGCAAAATAAGCTGCACACAGAAAGACAAATATCACTTATTTTCTCTCATCTGTGGAAATGAGGGGAAAAAAATCTTACCTGAAAGTAGAAGAGGGACTCTTCGGGAAAAGAAAAGAGACTGGAAGAAGGGAAAGGTTAGGGCAAGATAAGGAAGTATGGGAGATGGAACATTTAGGGAAGCCATTGCTTTGTATAATTAATATAATTAATAATTATAATAAGCATTTCTAAAAATCTTAAAATTATGCATATTGTAGATTTTCATTGAATTCATAAAATGAGATTTTAAAAATTTTTGAATGGTATGAAAGAAAGTTACGAACCTTTGAGTTTGTTGAAGGGTGATTGAACAAAAGATTTAAAAACAATGTTTTATTTTTTTT
>PVJO010007702.1:0-22775 GCA_004026905.1 Hystrix cristata
TTTTTTTGGTGCTAGGGATTGAATTCAGGGCCTTGCGCTTGCTAGGCAAGTGCTCTACCACTTGAACTAAATCCCCAGCCCCTTGTCTCGAAATTGTTTTAATTTTTTTTTTTAAAGTTCTGGGGATGATGCACTGGGGATTTAGCTCAGTGGTTAGAGTGCTTGTCTTGCAAGCACAAGGCCCTGAGTTCGATCCCCAGCACCAAAAAAAAAGTTCTGAGGATGTAGGATGTAGTTCAGCCCTGGATTCAATCCCCAGTACCATGAAAAAAATAAATCAGGGCGCCGGGCATGTGGTGCATGCCTGTAATCCCAGCAGCACTTGGGAGGCTGAAGCAGGAGGAACAACCCAAGTTCGAAGCCAGACTGGGCTACACAGTGAGTTCAGGACCAGCCTGAACTGCATAGTGAGGTCTCAAAAACCAAAAAACAAAACAAAACAAAAATCACTCTGTTAAACTGAAGAACCTCTTCCAGGAAGACCATAGTCCCAGTGCTGCCAAGAAATGACAAGCATCTCTTGTACATTTATATATTTTAAAGTCTGCCTATGAACTCACTAAAGATTTTTGCTATTCATTGTATTATCCATCTTCCTGGGTTTATGGGCAACTACAGTTCTGGAGGTTGATTTTTTTTTTGTTTTGTTTTGGCTTTTTTGGTTTGTTATTTACCAATTAATCTTTTTATGTTGCCCACAACACTATAGGAGGCATAAGTACACCCACTCAGCCACTGCCACCTCTACCACATCCTCAGGGAAATGGAGGTGAGAGAAAGTTCTGGGCCTAATGAAGAGCTGACCACAGGAACCCTAACCAGGGCCTCTGGATCCAAAGGAGCCTGGCAGCAAACCCCTCGCTGAAGAAGGAACATGGTTCATCTCTAGGCTCTGTTGCCCAGCTGTCTGTCCCTAAAGACACAGGGAGGGAGAGACCCCTTCCACCCTAGGCATCCAGACCACTCCTCCAATTCAAGCTCCATCTTCTCCTCTTCATCCCTTATTGTCTGGTCCCTCGTAAAGAGTCTGTTCGCAGCATTTCACCCCCACAAACTGCCCCTCCCTAAGCCCAGGTACCTGCACAATGGTGTCCAGATTTTGCCGGGATGTAGAAACAGAGTTGATGACAGAGGACGGACCCATGGTGACGACGTTGATGTGGTGGGACGGAGGTGGTGGTGGCGCTGGCACAATGACCGTGGGGTGGTGGGTGGGGGCTGGAGGAGGCAGGAGCTGGAAGACAGAAGCCCTCAGTCTCTCTGTCCATGGTTCCTGCGGCCTATCAACCTCCTTTAAGCACAGGGACTGCTATAGTCTGGATTTAGGTTTCCCCAGAGGTCCATGTAGTAATGGTGGTCCACAGCATGGCACCATTGGGAGTGGTGGAATCTTTAAGAGGTGGGCCCAGTGGAAGGTCTTTTGAGGTGGATACTCTCAGTGGGGCTAGTAGGACCCCCAGCCCCTTTCT
Organism: Hystrix cristata; assembly: GCA_004026905.1. Lineage (NCBI taxonomy): Eukaryota > Metazoa > Chordata > Mammalia > Rodentia > Hystricidae > Hystrix > Hystrix cristata. The sequence continues at coordinate 1,470 of PVJO010007702.1, forward strand.
CTTCCTTTCTCTTTGGCTTCCTGGCTGTGAGGTGAGCTGTTTCACTCTGTCACCTGCTCTTGCTTATGGAGGGGCTTCTGGCCATCCCAAATCCCATGGCCCCCTCAACTTCCAGTACCAAGCAGCAGTTCAACATCTAATACGGTGCTAATTAAGACTGTAGACATTAAACTGGGTGTGGTAGTGTCTGTAGTCCCAGCACTGGAGAAACTGAGGCAGAAGGATCACCATAAGTTCAAGGCCAGCCTGGGCTACATAGTGAGTTCAAGATCAGCCCAAACTACATAGCAAGACCCTGTCTTAAAAAAAAAAAAAGGTATAGACATTAAGCCTGGCACAGTAGCACACAACTACACACCTGTACTCTATACTCCTAAACTACTCTGGAGGCTGAGGCTGGAAGATTGCAAGTGCCAGCCCAGCCTAAGCAACTCAGCCGGACCCCACAGGCTCTAAAATTGGATGTGTAGGTCAGTGGTAGAGTGCTGGCCTGGGATATATAAGGTCCAGGTTTTAATCCCAGCACCAAGAAACAGAGAGAAAGAGGGAGAGGGAGAGAGAGAAGGAGGGAGGGACAGAGAGAGAGAGAGAGAGAGAGAGAGAGAGAGAGAGAGAGAGAGAGCGCGAGAGCGAGAGCGAGCGAGCTCGAGAACACCCTGGATTTAGACAGCTAGGATTCAAATCCCTGTCTCTGGTCACCTGGGGTTCTGTGCATGTTACTCAGCCTTTCTAACCCTCAATTTCCTCATGAGTCGAACAGGAGTTTAACAGCTCAGGTGTTAAAGTGCTGCTTCAAGGGTTCCACGAACTCATGGACATAGATGCCTGAAGCCAGAAACACCTTAGGAAGTGACTACTGTCCCCAACTGGCCTTGAAGACAGTCTGGGCACCTCTGCAGCCTGAGAGCCCCAGGGCAGCTTGAGCCTGCCCCTCCCACGCCTCCGGCTCACCTGGGTCCGCAGGTGCTGCTGTTCCCGCTCCAGCTTCTCCTGGTGCAGCAGCCGCACCTGTTCCTGTTGCTGCTGCAGCTGCACCTGCTGCGCGATCACCTTGAGCTTTTCCGGGTACATGTGGGCCTCCAGGGACCGCACCTGCGGGTGGAGCAGCTTGGTGCTCAGGGGCAGGGCTGGGCACACCTGATCCACCAGCCCCGCAGCAGCCCATTCACCAAAACCTCCAACCCCAGGACACAGTACAGTGTGCCCAGAACCTAAAACCCTAGCATGAGTCACCCCCTGGGCAGAGACTAACTTCCTTACCAGAGCCCCCAAGGCTTCCCTCCCACCTCCAGGTCTCTGTCTATGCTCCTCCCTCTGACTAGAACAGCCTTCTTTCTTCTCTGCCTGGTTAACTAGTTTCCATGTAGAATCCATGGGGTACCCCTGGGGAACAGGCGAGACCCACACCTGCATGGCCTTTACCTCAGTTGCTCTGTGTGTCTTGTGTGTGTGCTGGGGATTGAACCCAGGGCTTTACATGCCAAGCACACACTCTGCCACTGAAGCCCTTATTTGCATTTTTATACCTGTGAGAGCATTTGACTAACTCCTTCACCCCCAGACACATGCTGACCCTCAAGGGCAACTAGGTCCCCACTCCTAGACCTGGCAAAGAGTAGGTGCTCCAGTAAATACTTGCTAAATGAAAGGCACACAGACAGAAAACAAACCACAGAACCAATCCCCCTCCATACCCATGGCATCCTGCACCCAGCCCATAGAGGGGCACCTCACCTGCTCCTCCAGCATCATGCGCACGGAGCGCTCTTTGTCCAGCTGCTGTCGCAGCTCAATCATCTCCCGCCGCAGGTCTTCAGCCTTCTCATCCTCCCAGATGTCCGGCGAGCCAATGCCCTCATCCTTGTCCTCCGCCCGCCGCCGCTTTGGAGATGAGCCACTCAGCTCCTGGGGACCCCGAGAGATAGATGAGTATGTGAAATGGACACCCCCCTACCACCACTACCATCTGACGAATGGGAAAACTGAGGCCCAACCAGGAAGGCAAGCGTGTAAAGTAGGCTGGTCAGTAGACAAGATGGGACTGGCAGTCACATCTGTGTCCCAGGTCAGTGATTGGGTTGAGGAATCCCATGCCGGGAACAGGGAGTGAGGAGAAGGGAAGGGCCCTGAGGAGATGCCTCCTAGGATACCTGGATGAAGCGCTTGAGCTGTGTGTTCTGCTGCAGGAGCCTGGTCTTCTCCTGCTCCAGGGAGAAAATGTACTCTGCTGTCTGCTGGAGAATGGCTGCCTGGGGGCAGGAGGAACCCAGGGTCAGGCTGGTGGTATTTATCAAGACTCTCTTCCTTCTCCCGCTACAGCCTGCCACCTCCTCCAGGAAGCTCCCACACCCTGCCCACCTTGCTGAGCTTCTCTCCATCTGTGTGGGGAATGAGGGTCTTGAGGGACTGGAAGCCTGCATTGATGCTCTGCATACGCCTCCGCTCGTTGCTGTTGGCAATCTCCCGCCGAATCCGCCGCTCCTGGTCCCGCTGGGTCTCAGGGGTCAGTGGGATGTTGGCGAGGCTGCCAGGGCAGACAGGGACCTAAGGCCAGATGCCCTCTGAGCCCTGCCCCAATAGACCCATCTTCATAATTCATCTCCGGAGGGCCCTGGGTATAAGCTGCATCCCTCCCCTATTGCAGAAGATGCCAGGTCAGCCTAATGCCAGCACCTGGGCAGATCACCCCCAAAGGTGATGGAGGGGAATTCCCCAGAATGCCCAGGCGACTGAACTAGTTAGCTGCATGCAAGGGCAGGCTGCTCAGAAGGACTTCCTCTCTGGAGGCAGGAACATCCTCTAGAACAAGATTTCCAGCCATGTCTGAGAATCAAAAACACCCAGGGACTGATACAGGTGGTCCCCAGGCTGAATTTTTATTTACTTATTTATTTTTTTTTTTTGGTGCTGGGGATTGAACTCAGGGCCTTGTACTTGCAAGGCAAGCACTCTAACCACGGAGCTAAATCCCCAGCCCAGGTGGTCCCTGAATGACAGTCAGAGGCACCTAGTCTTGGGATGCTTCTGAGCTTCCTGCTATGACTAGACCACCTCCAGAGTCTCAGGCTTTGTCACCCCAGGACAGAGAAGACGTCCTTCCTCCGTGCCCATCACCACAGCCATGCCTCCAGCCGCAAGCCCCAGCTCCTATCTCAGCACCCCCGGCCTAAGGTTTCACAGAAGACAAGACAGATACCACTCAATCCACAGAGAGGACAACAGTTCAACAACCCATGGGGATAGAGCCCCTTCAAGCCCAGACACTTTAAGAGGTAGACCAGCTCTGGCCCAGGAAGTGAGGCTGCTGGCATGCTGTGGGCAATGGGATTGCACGTTTTGGGTACAGCAGACAGTGGGGTGAGAGAGGAGGTAGCCAGGGAAAGGGGCAAGGCTGTGGGCCAAGATGAAAGACAGCAGCAAAGCCTGTAGGCCCAACGCCACTGCTCCCAAGGGGTGGGCCTGTGTGTGGCCTGGAAGAGACATGCTCCCCTTCTCAGCCCTCCCCTGCAACTTCCCCCGCCCCTGGCCTGATGGCTTCCAGATGCTGAGCTCCCAGCAGAGCCGCCAGCCCCACCCAAAGCCACAGCCCTGGCCTCTTCCTGAGGGGCCCTCCCAGGGTGACCTGTTCCAAGCCTGAGCCAAGAGAGCTTAGGCCGCAGGTCTGGGAAAATTGGGAAAGGCCTCTGGCGCCCTCATCCCATTGATGGGGAGTCCAGGATCAAGGAGGTACTAGAGTCTGACACCTTTGCTGTGACTTGGCCCTGTCCCTATCCTCAGGGAAAAGAGCTGCACAACAACCCAGGAGGGGAACACATCTGTAACAGCTAGCCTGTCCTGCCCCACCCAGCCTGCCCCATCCATCCATCCTACCTCAGTTCCCTATGGGACCCTGGACACATCCTTGTCCCTTTCTAAACCTCAGCTTTCCCTTTTTTGGGGGGGCGGGGAGTGCTGAGGATCGAACTCAGGGCCTTGCACTTGCTAGGCAAGCGCTCTACCACTTGAGCTAAATCCCCAACCCCAGCTTTCCGTTTCAACAGAGAGGGTGGCCAGCTGGGATTGAGGGCCCCATCGGCCACTCCTGGAGGTCTGGAGGCAAATCAACACTGCTCCAAGTCATCCTCCAACCCTCCCCACACACTCCCTCACCCCACCTCTCAAGCCAAGGACCCCCTTCATCAGGGTCCAAAGGCCCAGGGCCCCAACTAACCCAGGGCCTCCCTGGCTCTCTCCACCACAGTGCAAGACCCTCACAGAGCTGAGAAAGTCAGTGCTGGGAAAGAAGCCCAGGTTCCTCCCTCACACCCTTCACAGATGAGGCACCTCTTTACTTCGGGCTCAGAGTAGAGATAGAACAGGTTTAGAGTCAGACAGCTGGATGTCCAACTTCCCCACTTCAAGCCAGGTACCTCTCTTCTCCCAGTTTCCCTACCCCACAGTGGGTGTGATATGGTGTCAAAAGAGGAAAGTGACAAATTAGGCAGAAACTGCCACTGTCCGCCCTCAGGGCCTGGCCCTGCCCTTGGACCGCACCTCCCCACAGAGGCCAGTTGGCCAAGGGGAACAGGGACTGCTCTGCAGTGGGTGGCCTAACAACAGGGATCTTTGGGGACAAAAGGAGACAGGGAGAGGGATCACAGGAAGTTGCCCAATGACTACACTCTGTCTGGGAGCAACCCCCACGTTCATCTCTCTCCTGGTGATGTCCAAAGGCCTGCCCTGACCCAGGTCAGGGGCTCAAAAGGAGCCCTGGGTCCACTCTTGGGCCATCCTGAGAGACAGACAGCCCATCTGGAAGGCCTAGCAATAAAAGAATAACTTTTTTTTTTTCAAAAAGTCTTGAAGATAGGTATGGTGAAAAACACCTGTCTCAGCACCTCTGGCTGAGCCAGGAGGATCACAGGTTTTGAGGCCAGTCTGGGAAACCTAGACAGCCCCATCTCAAAATTAAAAAAAGAAAAAAAAGACTCACTATGTTAGGGTTTTCTCATTGAATTTTATCACAGTCTTCCTATGAGTAAGGTGGCCTGAGGATTCCCATGTAAAGAGGACACGAAGGCTCAGGAAGGGACCAGTTACAGCAAGTGGTAAAGCTGAGACCCAAAGCAGATGTCAGGTGACAGGGTAAAATGGGCTCTATATGGTCCCATTGACAGGTGAAAAGTATCCCTGAAGAACAGGGTGAGGCAAAGCATAAGCACTATCATTGTGTTAATTCTTCTTACTAGTCATAGACTTCTCAAACATTCCCCAATTCTCACAAAAGCCCAGTGGGGTGGCTGCAGCAATGTGCCCTGTGATGTCCCCACCACCAAGCAGCCAGACCAGGACACAGCTAGCCGCTGCAGACAACCCACCAGCTGATGATGCCCTCTACTGACAGCTAACATACAAGGGGCTGCTCAACAGAGCAGCTGTGGCTGCCCCTGCACTGAGCTCCTCCAAACTACAGTTAGGGAAAAGACCCATAAATGATGTGACTTACCCAAGGTCACACCTGCCAACTAGGGGTGTGGATGCAGCTGGATGCACCTTCCTGCAGCTGCCAGCTCAGTCCCCTAAACTCATCAGCCCTGAGGAGCTGACCCTCAGCCTGTCCTTTTCTCCCAGGGTACCCACTAACTGGGAAGCCCAAAGGACACCACAGGGCTCCAGGCCCAAAATTTCCATCCCCGTAGTTCCTAGGTCAGCGCCTCTCTACTTCAGAAGCTGTCAGCCTGGCTCCTACAGAAGTTCCATCCTGCTGCTTCTCCAACCCATCAGCCTAGCCACTGCCTTCCAGAAGCAGGTGCTGTTAATTTAGTGTTAACCTAGACTTAACTGAAAAGAGACTCACCCCAAAACTACAGCTCCTCATGGGGATTTGAATTTGTCATCAAGACTCTCATTATAACTCGTTTTAAGAGACTACCTGCTATCCAGGGGTTCTGATTGGTGGAGTGGGAGCTAACCAAGAATTGTGATTGGTGGAATGCTGACCACACTGCTGACCAACCCCAGGTTCTTATTCATGAAGACTAGTTAATAGGCTTTTCCAGGTGACACTGCAGTGGATAAAGAGAATTTTTCTGCAAAGGCCTGAAAGTTCCTTATAGCTCCTTCTGGGTTTTGCAGAAGTAAACTGTAAGTGCACGGTAAAAGTCACACTACCTCCTCCATGGTAACTTCAGACTCCGTCAAGTGAGCAGTAGTTCTGATTTCTACACCCCACACACACACACACCGCACTGCTCCCTGACAGACAGGGGCACTAGGCCTTAGGAATAAGAGCACTGGGCAGCCAGCGGCCAAGGAACAAGATCTAGGCACCAACCAAGAGGAGGGCTACCATCCCTCCTTCCCCAGTACACCCCCAAAATCTAGGAAGAAGGCCAGCACCCCAATGAGACACTGAAGGGCAGATCTCTAATGGGTTCCTGTCCTTCCTGCCTAGCCCAAGGCCAAGTATCTCCCACCCCCTTCCACCTGCTTGCCCAGCTCCCGCCTCCAACTGGCCACTGAGAAGTCTCACTTCATACTGCCCTGAGCTCACACATTCAAGTCACTTAACATCACACAAAATGGGTGAAACCCAGCTGGGATTTCTCACATGGCTGAAAAGGAAGAGAGCCAACCTTCCCCCTCAGCGAGTCAAGGTATGCATCCTTTTTCTTTGTCTCTATCCATACATCCAACTACTGTGGCCAGCCACCATCCTTCCCTTGGCTCCAGAACACACCATGCCAGGCTGTTCCATCAGAAACACTCTGCCCTCCTTCCACCCACCCCCACAGCTCCTGCAGCCCAGAGGGACACTGTGCTGGGTTCAAGTGCCAACTCCAGCCTTTCCACTTGCTAGCTGTGAAACTGCAAGTTGAGCCACTGCGTCTCTCATAGCTTAAATTTCCCCCCACCTGTAAAATGTGGGAATACTGCCTCACTTCACAGGTTCATGGTAAAGTTTAAAATGCATTGTCAGAGATTTAGCTCAGTGGTACAAGGCCCTGAGTTTGATCCCTGGCACAAAAAAAAAAAAAAAAAGGGTAAAATTCTGAGATAGGGTCTGGCCAAGTTGCCCAGTCTAGCCTTGAACTTGTAATCCTCCTGCCTCAGCCTCTCATGTAGTTGAGGTTACAGGTATGTGCCCAGCTCTTTTTTTTTTAGACAGGGTCTCGCTACGCAGTTCAGGCTGGCCTTGAATTTGCCATGTAGCCAAGGCTGGTCTCTAACTCAAGGCAGTCCTCCTGCGTCAGCCTCCCAAGTGCTGGGATTACAGGCCAGCTCTCTTTCTCAAGAGAACTTTTTTTAAAGCGCTTACAGGCTGGGGATTTAGCTCAGTGGTTAAAGTGCTTGCCTAGCAAGCACGAGGGCCTGAGTTCAATCCCTAGCACCCAAAAAAAAAAAAAAAAAAAAAAGACGATAAAGCGCTTGCAGAGCTAGAGATGACCATGTGCCTGCTTTTTGGGGCCTGAAAGTCAAAGGTAACAGCTTCCAGGCACTTCTCATATCAATCTTCACAGATGTTACTTTTTACCATAATAGAGGACCTTTAGGCAGCAAGTCCAGGGAACTGCCCTCCAGCCCCTCTGGTTGGCTGGGGAGACAGACAAGAAAGGCAGGGAGAGCCCAACTAGTCAGACAGGGATGGAGCAAAGTCCACAGCCTAGGACAATCCAGAGAAGCAAGTCCATCCAACCACAAAGTCTTGCCCAGCCCACATGCTCCATCCTGGACAGACCTCCCTCCTCACCCTGCAGCCCCAGCTGAAAATAAACAGGGTAAGAGGCCCCAAATCTCAACTTAGGGCACAGCTGACAAGTGTCTTAGAAGTGTGGCAGGCTGAAGATTTGTGCACCTGGGGAGAGGACAAGTTCTGCCACCTCAAGCACTTAGCCTCCCAAAGCCCAATGTCCGTGAGAGGCTTGGTAGGTAGCCTCCTCCAAAGAGGAAACTGTTGTTTTGGGTTTGCTTTATAATGTTTTATTTTTTGAGACAGGGTCTCATTATGTAGCCCAGCCAGGCCTCAAACTCACAATCCTCCGGCCTCAACCTCCTGAGAGCTGGGATTACAGGTGTGTGCCCCCACACCTGGCTCAAAGAGGGGATTGGTACAAGGACAAAGTGCAGCCAGAGTCCTAAGAAGCCCTGACAGGTCTCACCCAAGGTCTAGGCACAGAAGCCAGAGGGTCCCATTGCCCTAAATGTGTGTATGGTCAGAGCCAAGAATGTCCTCTCTCACTGCCCAACCCAGCTAAGAGCAGCCAGCACCCTGCACAGGATCAGGGCTCTGGGATCAGGTTTCCAGTCCTATCTTTACCTCTTCCTCTAGCTGGTCGCTTCGCCAGCCTGTGTCTTCATCTTTACAAGGGACTCAGAAAACAACTTGACTAGTAGAAAGAGCAATGACGATTCAGTGAGAAAATACTAGCAAAGGGAATGTCCAGAATGTATAAAGACCTCAAAAGTAAAATTTTAAATTATTACCACTGGGCCAGGCATGGTGACACACACCTGTAATCCCAACACTCAGGAGGTTGAGGCAGGAGGATGGCCATGAGTTCGAGACCAGCCTGGATTGCATAATGAGTTCAAGGCCAGCCTGAACTACCTAGCGAGGCCTTGTCTCAAAAAACAAACAAACATAAGTTAATACCGCTGGGCCCTCCAGCTGGGCCTTGTCTAAATGCCAGCCCTCAGGGTGGTCCTGCTCCCTGCCAGATCCATCAACTGGCCTATCTATCCCTACGTACTGACTCTTAACTTGGCAGTAAAGGTGAGAGCCCTGGAGCTGGGTATATACTTGTGTAGCCACCTTTTCCCCGGCATCTAGGGTCCACCAGCTTGGGCCATACTTTGCCGGGGCTCCTCCTCCCTTAATCCCCGCCCTGCCAGCCCTGGGCTGCTGAGCACGTGGCCCAGCCCTGGGGAGCCATTTCGCTCCTGGAGCAGCACTGCAGGAAAGGGGCCGCCGGTCCTAAATTTGTGCACACACACACACACACACCCCCAACCCCTCGCGCCCACCTCAGCCCTGCGAGTCGGGTTCAATAAGGAGATGCCTGTGCCAAGCCTTAGCAAACGGAGTTCCAGGCATGTGCATTTTAACGTATCCAGAGTGATTCGGCCGCTCGTGGCCCGAGAATCTATCACCCTTGATAAAGGGTGAGTTTTGGGCAACCTCGAACCACGCTTACGCAAGCGGCTCCCGTGGAGGGAATGCGAACCCCGGGGCACCCACCCGGATGGTAGACTGGGCGCTTTCAGCTTACGGCTAAGAGAAGGGGCGTGGAATGGGAAAGTTTGCAGAGGAGACCCACGTGCAGCGGGGAGCAGCCAGGCTAGAACAAGGACAGCCGCAGGAACCCACTCCCGAAAACGCCTTCCACCTGGTCTGCCTAACCCACCCAGCCCGCGGAGGCCGAGCTTTGTCAAGGAAAGCGTGGCTGCGGAGCGCCTACAAGTCCCACAATGCTGTACCCGCCAGGCGCGCAAAACTACAGCTCCCGCGAGGCCGCGCGCGCAGAGGTCCGCCTACTCCAAAAGGGCTGCAGAGTCACGTCCAGGCCTCGCTAGTAAACAGCGCCCGGGCGCAGGCGGGCAAGCGAGCGAGCCAGCAAGCGGCGGCCGGCATGCCTAGAGCCGCGGTGCCCCTGCCTGCCGCGCTGCCCCTCGGGGTCCGCCCACCCGCGCGAGCAAGCCCCGCGACCCGACTGCAGCCGCGCTCTCTACAAACACGCACACCACCCGGCTCCCCGCCCCCCCATCCACACCCGGAGCCGCGGCGGGCTGTATTGTAGTCGCCCTCGCGCGGCCCCACACGCGCCCGGGACCCCCCCAGACCCATTTGAAGGGGGGCATTCACAGAGCGTGAGGAAGCAGGGAGAGGAAGGAAGCCGCCGCGGGAGGGGGGAGGAGGAAGCGCGGCGGGGAAAGCCACCAGCATCAAGCATGGCCGGGACTGCTGCAGAACCACGTGGGTCTGTTTGCAATTTACAAACGTCGCGACTGGCCCGCCTGCAGCGGACAAAAGTGGCCAGGGCCACTCGGGGTCCCTACGTTCCGAGGGAGGAGGGTCCCCAAGAGGCGCGAGCCAGGCGCGCGGGCTGCAGCCATCCCAGCGGCTAAGAAAGGCGAGCGGGGTCGGCAGCGCGGGCCATGCGTGCGCACACGCGCGCCAGTCCCGGGCGGGCTGGCCGGGGGCTGCAATGGTAGAAGGGGTTAGGGGGAGGAGGAGTACACACCTACAGAGCCCTCCTATCACTTCTTTCTCTGTTTTCCTGAAATGTTGCAAAGAGGGCACCTTCTGAGTGGGCACCATGAAATACTCCATAGCGATCGGCCCCCCTCCTCTGCACGAGCCAGGTCCCGCGGTCCGCCGGAGAATGCAAGATGGAAATCCGAATCAAAGGGCAGCGCCGGACGAAGGTGCAGAAACGGCCGGTCCCAGATGCTGGCGGCGGCGGCGGCGGCGGCGGCGGCGGCGGCGAGGGGAGGGAGGCGGGCGGGAGGGGCGGGAGGGAGGTCTCTCCGGCCTGCCTCCCCGGGCGTGTGTATGTGTGTGTGTGTGTTTGCAGCTGATCAGATGTCTGTTTCAAGGCGGGAAACAGCTGGTGAAAACTCAGCACTCCCCCGGCCTCCTTCCGCGGAGTAAGGAATTGCATGTAAACAAAGGACTATTTGCTGCGCCCCACAAGCGGCGCGAGGCCGGGGCGAGAAGGGCGCAGGCCCCCGGAGACCAGCTGCAACGGGGATCTGCTGGCCTCCCCTAGAGCACAGAGGGCCCCAGTCCGCAGCCCCGTTGCGGGGTCGCGGCGTGAATGGAGCGATCTGCGGCCCAGCTACATGCGCCACTATGGGTGATGAGGTCCATCAGCTGACAGGTTGGCAAGCATTGAAAAAAAAAAAAAAGCCGCCACTACGGGGGAGCTCAGTCTGTGTGGACCAGGAGCCGATAGGCACTGTCCGTGTAGGGTCAGCCCACGACGCGTGCAGCAGCAGCGGGAAGACGGCCCAGGGTGCGTGCTTGGGTTTTTTGCTTTTTCACGATTGCAGTTGCACGAAGTGGAGTCTCTGGCTCGCTCCCTCCGAGCAGACACAGGGCCCCCTGGAAACTTGCGTCACGGCCACTGCTTCCCACATGTAACTTGGGGCTGACTCCGGGGGCCAGCCAGCCTCCTCCTTCTGTCCCTGCCCAGCTAGCCGCTCGGCCCGGGCTCCGCAGCCTGGGAATCCCGGAGCCGGTGAGGTGACGGCAAAGACGGGGGGAGCGCCGGGCACCTAGGACGCAGGGGCTATCCGGGGGGGGGGCGGGTTACAGGGCGGGGGCGGAGCAGAGAGGAAAGGGTGGAGGCGGGCCAGAATGGCAGCGCTTGCAGCCCCCGGAGGAAGTTTGCCAGCTCTGCGGGAGGCCTGGTTATTGCTACCGAATCCCCTGGCCCCCTTCCCCAACTTCCCCTCTCCGCGGGCAGAGGACGCAGCTTCTTATTCACGGCGAAGCCGGGGTGGAACTTGCTCCTCCGCCAGGGTGCGCGCTCTGCGAAGGGGTGACGGCCTGGGGCCGGGAAGAGAAGACACTAGCGGCAAGCTTCCGCCCTGCACCCCTTCGCCTGACTTTCCGGCCCCAGGCCCTCCCCTGCCTCCTGGAGGCTTGGGCCGCGGCTCAGGAAGCCCACGCCTATCTTGGAATGTCCTTGCGCCTGCCCACCGCCTTTCCCAATCCCATCCGTCTTCCTGGTCCCGCCCAAATCGCGCCTCCTAATTGAAATACAGTACTCCTACTAATAACAATTGTTATAGTTATTATTAGAAAACAGTTATTAGATATTACCAGCACCATGCAGAGGCCAGGCAGTTTTGCATACATGTTTCCCACTCCTCAAAGCAACTTATTAGACAGTTTTTCTAATTACAGATCCTAAAGCACTTAATGTCTAAGTCCCCGGGAGGCTTATTTGAAATGTAGCATTTTGGACCCCCATTTCAGGGCTACCGAATCTGGGATGCTGCTTAATGAATTCATCTTTAACTGCTATTAATGATCAGGTCATTCTGATGCATCACTGTCTCATATCTTTGCCCCCACCTCCTAGGTACTAGAGATTGAACCCAGGGTCTTCGCACTGAGCTACATCCCCAGCCCTGTGCGTGTGTGTGTGTGTGTGTGCGCGCGCGCGCGCGCGCTGAGACAGGGTCTCCCCAAATCTTTTAAATTGCCCAGGCTGCACTCGAACTTTTGATCCTTGTGCCTCAGTCTCCCAGAGTGCTGGGATCACAGATGTGGGCCACCACACTCAGCCTGGAATATTTTGAGAGAAAATTTTAAGGGATGGCCAGAAAATCCAATACTCATGAAAAATCATGTCTTGATAACACTTCTTAAAAACCTGGGTAGAGCACTTGCCTAGCAAGGTTCTGAGTTCGATCCCCAGCCCCCCCCAAAAAAGTGGGGTGTGGTGACACACGCCTGTAATTCCAGCAATCGGAGGCTGAGGCAGGAGGATCACCATGAGTTCCAGGTCAGCCTGAACTTCATAGCAAGACCCTGGCTCAAAAAAAAAAAAAAAAATCAAGCCAGCGTGGTGGCACACACCTGTGATCCCAGCACTTGAGAGGCTGAGGCAGGAGGATTGCCCTGAGTTGGAAGACAGCCTGGGCTCCATAGTGAGTTCAAGGCCAGCATGAACTACATAGCAAGACCCTATCTCAATAAAAATAAAAATCAAGACTGGGGATATGGATTAGAGGTAAAGTGTTTCCTTAGCATGCACGAAGCCTTTGATTTGATCCTCAGTATCATGAAAAAAAGAAAAAAAAATCACTGCCAAAAATCTATGATGGGTGGAGTGTGGTAGGGCATGTCTAATCCCAGGACTTGGGGGCCTGAGGCAGAAAGATCACCACAAAATCCAGGCTACCTTGGACTACATAGTGAGTTCAAGGCCACCCTGAACGACATAGTGAAACCCTCTTTCAAAGAAAAAAATCTGTGATGGACAAAATACCCCCCTTTTTTGGGGGGGGGATTTTATTTTTTTTGTTTATTGAAACAGGATCTCACTATGTAGTTCAGCCTGGCCTTGAACTACTGTGTAACCCAGGGTGGCCTGGAACTGGTGGCAATCTTCCTGCCTCGGCTTCCCAAAATGCTAATTTTATTTTTTTCTAAATTATAAGTATTGCATTAAAAGTTCTACCCCTCCCCCAACATGGGGTCTTGTGGTTTTTGTTTGCTTTGGTCTGCTTTGCAGTCCTGGAGATTGAGGCCAACCTTATGCATGTTAGACAAGCATGGTACAGCTGAGTCAGAACCGCAGCCCTCATTCCTTACCATGTAGTCCAGGCCAGTCTTGAACTCTCAGTCCTCCTGCCCATATCAAGCTTGTTTCTCCGAATTACAGAATTTTTTTAGTATCCCTTTCTGCTTCTGTCCCCAAATGAGTGCCTCACTACCTCCCACCCCAGCCTTGCCTTACAGCAGCCCCCTCTCCTGAGTGTGGTGGCTCTCCTGGACCCAGGGCCAGAGGTAGCAGGGCCAGGGCTCCTCCTCAACCACCTGGCACCCCCCCGGGCCTGCACAGGGCTCCTTTGCACAGCACTGGAGAGACTGGAGAGAGCTCGGGAAAACTTGGCCCAGCTGCCCAGATTGCTGCCTTCACTGCTGAAGATTGCATGCCATCTTCGTAAGCAACATGTTCTGTGTTGGCAATAGAGAAGTCAAAGCAGACACACTGGCCTCAAGCTGCTTGTGGCCTATTATAACAGACAATAGGGGCTGGGGATTTAGCCCAGTGGTTAGAGTGCTTGCCTAACAAGCACAAGGCCCTGAGTTCAATCCCCAGCACCAAAAGAACAAAAAAATAACAGAGAATATGCTTAAGAAGCAATGACATTTTGGGGACAGCATACTGTACAGTATAAGGCCTGTGTAACTTAAGCAACTTCTCTGGTGCCTGAGTGAATGAATGAAGGACAGCTGGGAAAAGCATGTCTCCCTTACTCTTTCTCCCACGGAACTGCCATGACTGAGACTGGTTCCCAGTAGGCACAGAAATCATTTCTGCTAAAGCCCTTTCTCATTGCTGTGCCCAGCCCTGGGCCCTCCAAGGCATAAACCCAACCCTCCCCTGTCTTGTCCTCAGCCCATTCTTACCCCAAAGTTGAAATCCCATCACTAGGTCACCACTCTCCACCCCAACACTCTCCTGCTACATATCCTTCTTCCCAGCAGGACACAAGGAGCCGTCAAACTAAACCAGTCCTGGTGGGACATGAGGCAGAAGGATCTCAAACTGGAGGCCAACATAGGCTACAAAGCAAGTTCCCGTTTCAGGCAAAGAAGATAAGTGGTGGTGCACACCTAAAACCCAGCACTTGGAAGGCTGAGGCAGGAGGATCACCACAAGTCCAGCGCCAGCCTGGCTACACAGTTCAAAGCTAGCCTGAACTGCATAGCAAAGCCCTGGCTCAAAAAACAACAGAAAGTCCCCAAACTCCATTTCTCCCAGGAAGGAGGCTCTGTACATGCCTCAGCCCAAAGCCCTTATCTTCTAAAATCTTACATAGCCTGCTAGGGCCCTCAGATGGTGTTTGGCAAAATCCATTAGACACCAAGCCTCTTCTCTGAAGATCCCTTCACTTCACCTGTTTGCACTAAGTTTGTGTGTGTGTGTGTGTGTGTGTGTGTGTGTGCGCGCGCACGCGCACCAGGGATTAAACTCAAGGCCTTGTGCTTGCAAGGCAAGCACTCTAACCACTGGGCTAGATCCCCAGCCCTCTTTGCACTAAATTAAAGATCAGCAAATTTTTTCTGTGAAGGACCAGATGGTAAATATTCTGGGCGTTCATAGGCCCTGTGGTCTCTGTTGCACTCAGCTCTGCCACTGTCGGGGGAGAGGAGCCGTAGAAGCATCTTTCACAAAGGGCATCTCTGTGTATCGGTAAAACTTTGTTTATGGACACAAATGGAACTTTATATCATTTTCCTGTGTCACAAAGTATCATCCAGCCGAGCGAGGTGGCACACATATGTAATCCCAGCACTCAGGAGGCTGAGGCAGGAGGATCAATGTGAGTTCGAGGCCAGCCTGAACTACGTAGTGAGACCCTGTCTCAAAAAAACAAAACAAAACAACTAAAGTCCAAATGAATTATGTTTGGCTAAAATTAAGGCAACTGCTGGACTGCATTCCTCCTGAAAGCTCTAGGAGAATCTCTTCCATGCCTTTTCCTACCCACATTCCTTGGTTGTGGTGCCATCCTCCATCTTTAACATGTTTGTCTCCAAAGTGGGGCACTGTGGCATGCACAACTGTAGTCCCGGCTACACAGGAGGCTGAGACAGGAGGATCAAGAGTTCAAGGTCGCTGGGCATGGTGGTGCACATCTGTCATCCCAGCACTAGGGAAGCTGAGGCAGGAGTATTGCCACGAGTTCAAGGCCAGCCTGGACTACCTAGTGAGACACTGTGTCAAACAAACAAAAAAAAAAGTTCAAGGCTAGCCTGGGAATCTTAGCAAGACCCTGATCAAGAGAGAGGGGGAAAAAAAAAAGAGAGAGAGAGGAAAGGAGGATGCCTTAGTTACTTTTCTCATTGCTGAGACAAAATACCCAACACCCAAAGTTAAAGGAGGAAAGGCTTATTTAGCTCACACTTTGTAAGGTTTCGGTCTATAATCGGCTGGAGCCAAGGCAGGGTGGCATGGCAGACAAGCTTCACAGCGGAGAAACAGTTCATGACAGGCAGAAGGCAGCAAGGCAAGCATGTGGTAGACAAGCCTCGTTCTCTCCTTATATACTCCATCTAGGTTTCCAGGATTAGGATGGTGCCAACCATCACTGGACTGATTTAGTAATCACACACCCTTAATCCCAGCATCACACACTCTAGATTCAGCCACCTCTGAAAAAGTACCACCTATGACTGCATGAGGCTTTAGGGGGGACATCTGGGCACAAATCATAACAGAGGGCATCTCTCCAACTTCTGCTGTCCTCACATTGCTGAGTCTCACCCTTATTCCTCCCTTCTTCTTATGATCTTGGGCCCAGTGGATAACCCAGAATAATTTACCCATAACAAAACCCTTCTTCTCACAAAGGCTCTCTTGCCATGTAATTTATAGGTCTCAGAGAAGAGGGTGTGAACATTTTAGGGCCATTATCCTGTCTACTACACTATTATTTCTTCTTTGTTTTGTTTTGTGAGGTTTTTTGTTTGTTATCTAACTATACCATTCTTGGTTTCTGGGTCATACAAAAAAGGGCAATGGTTATCATATGCCCTAACAATTCCACTCCTAGACAAATATCCAAAAGTAGAATATCAAACAAGTCATTGTACCTATGTTCATGGTGGTATTATTTACAATGTTAAAAGCTGGACAAAACATAGTCTCCATCAAAAGACGAATGGACAAACAAATTCTGGTTTATCCCTACAGTGGAATATTATCCAACCATAAAATAATGAAGTACTGGGCCGGGGAGTTAGCTCAGTGGTTAGAGTGCTTGCCTCACAAGCACAAGGCCCTGAGTTCGATCCCCAGTACAAAACAAAACAAAACAAAAATAAATAAATAAATAAATAAGTACTGATAGATGCTACAATGTCAGTGAATCTTAAAATCGTGAAAAAGCCAGACAGAAAAGATCATATACTGTATTATTCTGTTTCTATGAACTTATACAGGAAAGGCAAATTAGAAGCAAAGCAGACTGCTGGCTGCCAACGGCTGAGGGATTAGAGAGCTGACGGGGGGAGGGGTAGATACTAATGGGTGTAAGGTTGTTTTGTTTGTTTTGTTTTGTTTTGTTTCAAGACAGGGTCTCCCTGGCTTTGAACCACTATGTAGCCCAGGCTGGCCTCAAAGTCACAGCAATCCTCCCACCTCAGCCTTCTGAGTGCTGAGATTACAGGCGTGTGCCACCATGCCTGGCTAAGGTCTACTTTGAGGGTGAGGAAAGTGTTCTACAATTGATTGTGGTGATGATTGCACAACACTGTGTATGTACTAGACACCACTGAAGTGTACAGTTTAAATAGGTGAACAATATGACATATGAATTATATCTAATAAAGCAGTTTTTGTTCAGGTTTTTTGTTTATTTGTGTTCTTGTGCTGGGGATTGAACCAAGGGCTTTGAAAATTTTGTTTTGTTTTGGTTCGGTTTGATTTTTTTTTGATACTGAGGATCAAACTCAGGGCCTTGTGCTTGTGAGGCAAGCACTCTAACCACTGAGCTAAATCCCCAGCTCAGGCTTTGCAAATGTTAAGCACAGAGTCTACCACTGAGCTATATCCCCAGCCCACCAAAGTGTTATTTAAAAACAGTACTATAGTTAGGCATAGTATACCTATAATCCCAGCTACTAGGGATGTTGAGGCAGAAGGATCTCAAATTTGAGGCCAGCCTGGGCAGTTTAGGATGAATTTGTCTCAAAATTTAAAAATAATTTTTGTTTGTTTATGTTTTGAGGACAGGGTCTCACTATGCAGTTCAGGATGGACTTGAACTCACTTATGTACCCCAGGCTGGCTTCAAACTCCTGGAAATCCTCCTACCTCAGCCTCTCATGTGGGGAGATTACAAGCATGCACCACCACGCCCAGATCAAAATAAAATGTTTAGGGGTATTCACTTTCTGATGCTCCCTACTCTTCCAGAGTAGCTGTCTAGCTTCTCTTTTTTCACCCTTTCCCAAATAAACCATCTTCTTTTATTTTAACAAAATAAATAAATAAACTAAATTTTTAAAAAAGGGCTGGAGATGTTTTCTAGTGGTAGAGTGCTTGCCTAGTATGCCTGAGGTCCTGGGCTGAATGCCCAGTACCTCCCCAACAAAAGAGGGGGGTTTTTTTGTTTTGTTTTGTTTTTTCTTTTTCTTTTTTTTTTTTTTTTTGGTACCGGGAATCGAACTCAGGGCCTCATGCTTGCAAGGCAAGCACTCTAACCACTGAGCTAAATTCCCAGCCCTGTTTTGTTTTGTTTTTAACAAAATAGTTTTATTGACCCTAAAAATGCCTAGAAGTCCAGGGGTACCAGAAAGCACAAGGATCAGCTGAGCAATATGGTGCACATCTGCAATCGCAGCCTTCTGCGAGGCTAAGGCAGAAAGATCACAAATTCAAGCCCAACCTGGGTGACTTAACAAGACTCCGTCTCAAAAATGTTTTTAAGAAATAAAAATGCTAGCTGAGATGTAGCTCAGTATGGAGGCCCTGGCTTCCATCCCCAGTACTCAAAAAAATTAAAAAAGTACAGGGATCCCCTAGAGCAGTGGCTTCAGGGACTGCTCATGAAAGGGACATGTGTCATGTTCCTTTCCTCAAAGTCAGACCCTGGGGTCCTGACTGCTCTGATGGTGCCATCAGCACATCCTTCCCAACAGACACTGCCCTCCTCCCAGGCTGGCTGGGTGCTGAATATTTGGGACATGTGGAATCATAAGAACTTCAGCCAGAAGAAAAAGCTGGCATCAAGCAGAGCTGCTGCAGAGCGTGTGCGTGCATGTGTGTGGTGCTGGGGATCAGTCCCAGGGCCTTGCACATTCTGAGTGAGCACTCTACTACTGAGCTACAACTCCAGCCATGTTGTAGATTTTGACTTTCCAAGCAACAGTTCATGTGTGGAGGTCAGAATAGATATTTCTTCTTCTTCTTTTTTTTTTTTTTTTTGGTGCTGGGGATTGAACTACATTTGAACAAGTTTCCACAAATGTAGTGGCTCCAAGCAACACCTATGTACCAATGAATGGGCATCTCTCTATACTAGTGGTACTCTGTTTACAAGCACAAAAACAGAATTGTTTTGTTTTGTTTTGTTTTGTTTTTGAGACAGGGTCTCACTATATAGTTCAGGATGGCCTTAAACTCACTATGTAGCCCGGGCAGCCCTCGAACTCACAGCATTTCTCCTGCCTCAGCCTCTCGAGGACTGGGATTACACCACACCCAGCTTATAAATAGAATTTCATATCATTTTTAAGTGTCATAAAATACCATTTGTTTTATTTTTTTTTAATGATTTCATGGTCCAGGAGGTCAGAAGCACAGACACAGTATGGCTGGGTTGTCTGCTCTGCATCTCATAGGTGGAAATCTAGGTGTCAGTCAGGGTTGCTGTTCTATCTGGGGCTCATGCTCCTCCTCCAGGGTCACTGGTTTTCTGCAGAACTCAGTTTCTTTTGGCTATAGGCTTGAGGTCTCTTCTCTCACTGTTACCTGAGGGACATTATCAGGTCCTATTCTTAGGTCCTTACCCTGTGCTCCCCTCCATCTGAATGACATTTCTCACTGAAAATGTTGCCTTTTTCTTTTCTTTTCCTTTCCTTGATTTTATTTATTATGATTTTGAGAGTCTCTCACTATGTAACCCAGGCTGGTCTCCAACTCAGAGCAGCCTTCTTGCCTCAGTTCCTCGAGTGCTGGAATCACAGGCGTGCACCTGTGCCACGAAGCCTGGCTCCAGCCTTCTCTTGCTTCAACTCTCTGACTTCCTCTTCTGCAATAAACTGGAGAAAGCCCAGCTCACACAAGGCCCATGTGATTAGGTGGGACCCACAGATAATCTCTCTATCCCAAAATCAACCTATGCCAATAATATATCTGGGATCCAGTCACA
The DNA here is from genome assembly GCA_004026905.1 of Hystrix cristata. Taxonomy (NCBI): domain Eukaryota; kingdom Metazoa; phylum Chordata; class Mammalia; order Rodentia; family Hystricidae; genus Hystrix; species Hystrix cristata. Next base: position 21,069 of record PVJO010007702.1, read on the forward strand.
GGTTCCACCCATACTGAACAGGAGGGGATTACACCAGGATGGGTGGGGGGATGGGAATTTTGCTACCGCAGATGGAAGGGACATGAAGGAGGAAAGAGCAAATTAAGGGACTTTCTAAAAACATATAGAGAACTAGAAATGGAACCTAAACAGAAATCGATGAACTACTTCACTGCTATGCTGCCCTCTGCATTCCATGGCCTGCCATGGACTGTTTCTCCTCTGCCATGTCCCTCTGCCATGCCACCCATCCTTGGAGCCAGCTGACTATGAGCTGAAACCTCTACAAACTGTGAGCTGAAATCAACCTTTGCTCCTTTAAAAACAAATCTGTATCCCCAACCTGAATTTGAGGCTTTTTCTTGCACACACATGTGCTCAGATGCTGAGTTGCATATGAGGAACCAGAGTCTGTTGAGGGCAGGGGGATACCAGATGTTGGAGCCAGGAGGAGACACAGAACCACAACATCCTTGCCCGAGTTTGGCAGAAATCTGCCATTAAAAAGAAAGTCCCTGGGGCTGGGGATTTAGCTCAGTGGTTACAGTGCTTGCCTTGCAAGTACGAGTTCAATCCCTGGCACCAAAAAAAAAAAAAAAAAAATCCTAAAAAGAAAGTCCCCCCCAAAAAATTTAAAAAAAAAAAGTCCCCGCCTGGGCAAGGATGCGGAGTGCTTCCAGAAAGGAGAATGGGAGGTCTGATGTCCCTAGTGGGGCTCAGGGCAAAGCCCAACATCCCCAGTGCACTTTCCTGACCTACCCCAAACGCTGGAGAGATCTTGGGGCGAACAAGGCTGGGATTCACCAACCGCTAGGGGGCGCCCGGCACACACGGTGCTTTGGTGGGCTGGCTGCAAGGAACAGTCTGGGAAAGACAGGCAATACTTGGGGGTGGGCTCCTTGGCCCCTGTCCTGAACCCCGAAAGCCCTGCAGATCCAGGCAGTGCCCGTCTTGTGTAAAAGCTCCAAAGGGCCTGACCTCCAGGTGCTCATCTACTTGTCTGACCAGATCTCATTCACTTTGGTCATAAGCAAGCCCGTCAGAGCCAGCAAAATCAAATGGCTGGAGTCCATCTGTGTCTTGTCCCCTGTCCTCTGCTTCAGCGGGGAGTGGGGTGGGGGTGCTTCTACCCTTGTCCCCCTCTCCCCTCAGGCAACACCCGCTGCCTGTCCTTTCCTGACCTTTGCAGCGTGCAGCTCCTCCTCCTCCCACACTCAGCTCTCACTGGGATTTTTCCCCTAAGGAAGCGACTCTGCTTCTCAGTGTGGCCGCGGAAAACCAGGTACCTGGACTGCAACCCCAGGACGGTCCCCTTTATAAACATGGGATTGTTAGCCACTGGGCTATTTCTGTTTCAGACACAAATGGCTGCCTAACCACTTCCTCAGTTGATTCTCTATGAGGCAGCCCGAGTGGATCTGGAGTCCAAGGAGGTCTGTGGGCATTGACTATCCTTTAAGAATTAGTAGAACAACAGCACTCAGGAGGCTGAGGCAGGAGGGTCGCTGTGGGTTCAAAGTCAGCCTGGGCTACATAGTGAGTTCAAGCTACATAGTGATGGGGTTGGGGATTTAGCTCAGTGGTTAGAGTGCTTGCCTTGCAAGCACAATGCCCTGGGTTTGATCCTCAGCACCAAAAAAAAAAAAGAAAAACAAAGCTACACAGTGAGACCCTGTCTCAAAAAAAAAATTAGCAATAATAATCAGA
>PVJO010007702.1:22875-80224 GCA_004026905.1 Hystrix cristata
AATGGAGTACTACACTGCCATAAAAAAGGATAAACTAGAGTCATTCATATATAAATGGATGTTTCTTGAGAACATACTCTTAAGTGAAATAAATCAGACACTCATGAGCACACATCGAATTGTTTCTCTGATATGAGAGACCATAATTGTAAATAAGGACAAAGAGGTGTAATAGATATTATATAAAAGGAGGATGGTGGGCAGAGGAGACGAGTACTAGAAGGAAAGAAGGGGAAAAGCAGAAAGGCAACAGGGGAGAGAGGGGAATGGGAAAATATGGAAAATGATGAATGAACCTGCTGTAAATAGGGAGGGAGGGTGCAGAGGGGAGGGGGGAAGAGGGGGAAGAACCAAGATACATCATGTATAGGTACAGAATTAATGTAATGAATGTGACCATTGTATGTAGAATGTACCAATACATGTTCTTGGTTTAAAATAAAAATAATAATAATAATAATAATAATAATCAGACCAGAACTGAGGCCTAGCTGGGCTTCTCTAGCCAGGAGTGAAGGAGAAAGGAGAAGATGGAGCTTCAGGCCTCTAATTCATATAAAGCAGTAAGTCAGCCAACGGGCCAATGGTCAGATGAGGCCCACAAGAATCCAGGTGAGAGCCAGGTGTGGTGGTATAGACAGGTGTATGTCTATAATCCCAGTACTCTGGGAGGCTGAGGCAGGAAGATCACAAATTTGAGCCCAGCTTGGGCAACAGTGATTTAGCAAGAACTTGCCTCAAAATAAAAATAAAAAAAAAAAATTAAAGGGCTCAGTATGAAAGCCCTGAGTTCAATCTCCATCAATCCCCAGTACGGCTAGAAAAGAAAAAGGAAAAGATGAAAGAAAAAAGAAAGAAAGAAAGAAGAAACCAGGAGGGAATATTTTGGGTTCAGGAGAAAGGAAAGGGGGAGGATACAGGAGCGAACACCCAGGAAGCGCTGTTTCCTGTGTCCTCTGGGCAGCTGGCTCCCCTCCCATGAAGTGGACAGAGGTGGTGGGGAGGCAGAAACCCAGGGCCTCACATTAGGGGAACAAGCACTCTGGCACTGAACTGCATCCCCAGCCTATCAAATTCCTTTTGAAACTGGAAAAGAAGGTCTGGGACTGGCCAAGCCAGGGGAAGGACAGAGGGCTGCTCTCATGAGAAACCCATAGGCTGCAAGGTGGGAGAGGCAGCCAGGAGTCTAGGAAGGCTCCCCCAGGGAGAGCCAGGCACAGCCCACAGGGCGGGGCCGGGAACCAGAGGTGGCTGTGGTGGCTTTACTTGGTTCACCTTCACTCTATACTCCAAGTTCCATTATCACACCCAAGGGGCTTGACTGTGATCCTCACACCTAGTCAGCGCAGAGCCCAGGTCCTTCTGGACACCCATGAGCTGCTCTGGAGAACAGCTTCCACAGTGGCCTCTGACTCAAGAACTCACCCGGTCTGGTCCAGGTAGCCCAGCGCTGGCTAGGGAAGGCCAAGTGTCAGAAGAGAGTCTGGCTGGGTGTGGCAAGGGTTAGAGGGAGAACTGAATTATGGCCATGCATAAAACGACAAGGTCAAGTACAAGGTGATACACAATCTGTGCTCTGTGATCTGATGGTCAGAGGAAGAACAATACTGTATGTATGGGACAGGGAAGGGTTTGGCTTCAAGTTTTGGCAGACAGGGAGGAAGGAGGCAGGATAAGCACTGCAGCATGGGGAGCACAGGGACTAGTTTTAGGATGACTCCGTCCTCCCTCAGGCCCTCCATGCCTTCAACCTCTGCTGCACATTCCTGTGGTGCTGTGGCTGCTGCCGGCACATCAGAGGTTAACAGCTGCCTGGTGCAGTGGCCTTGGGGGGTCAGCAGCTGAGATCTCTGCTGCCAGTAACTCAGAAGCTGAAATATGAGAGGCCGGACTCCAGGGGCAGGGCTGGGAAAGGCTGAAAGCACAGTGAGGAGCAAGTTTCCCTGGCAGGAGCCAGAGCAGGCTGCCTGGTCCTCCCTTCCTTGGCCTGGGTCCTCGCTGTGTGGCTGCCCCTCCTACCTCAGGCCAGGGACTTTGACACCCATTCAGGGTGGTCCACAGTCATAGTCATGGACAATATTCAAGTTCTGTGGCCACCAGGCAGCAGGTCCATGCTATAGATGGACACGGGTAGTGGGCTGTGCTACCCACAGAATGGGGGAGGAGGACAGGGACATCCCTCAGAGTTCTGACCTCAGGCCTAGCCTGGACTTCCCCCATCTTGTACGGAGTGAGTTATAAGAAGCCTCCCAGGCCATAGAGCTTACTGCTGCTCAGGCGCAGGGTCAGATAGATGCACAGCTGCGCAGGCCTGGTGTCACCCTCTGAACAAGAGCCACAGGACGCAGTGAGGACCAGTGTAAGCAACTCATCTCCATTCTCAGTCGGTCCCACTTGCGCCACGTGAATAGGTACTATCAGCATGACCCTCAGCTTACAGATGACCAAACAGGCTCAGAGAGGTTCAGACACTGATCTGAAGACCACACAGCCAATGGTGAAGCTGATTTGCACCTGAGCCTGTGCGACTGACAGCTAGACTCACATCCACAATGCTATGGGAAAAAGTGCAGGAGCAAAGCTCATTAATGGGTGAGCACAGGTCTGTGTGCCAAAACCAAGAGGGCAGGAAATGAAATGTAGCCCTGGAGCCAAAGGAAGCAGACGGTGATAAACCAAGGGGCCAGTACCATTTGGCACTGCTGTCCCAGTGGGCGGAGGGCTGAGAACAGCATCCAGAAGAAGCTGAGCAAAGAGGGAAGGCCTGGGTCTGAGATCTAAGGATAATTCTACTGCAGCAGGAGGGACCTCCTGAGGTGCAGCCCTGGGGCCACAGACCCCTGCTGAGCAGGTGATCAGCATTCACCTGGACAGATCATGGAGGTCTGAAGTATGCGTGGGCTCACCAGGAGAGTCAGCAATACCTGTTGTGGGGAGCACATCACAAGGCCGCACTCAAAGTGCTTAGAAACACTTTCCTAGGCATCGCAGTCATTTGGAGCCAGACAGTTCCTGCTCTACCTCCTTAGACTAAAGCCATGAGACCTTGACTCCCCCTCAGAACCTGTCTGCAGAAGAAAGGTAATGTCAGTTCTACATTGTAGGTTGCTGTGAGGATTAAACAAGGTATTTGTCAAAAAAAAAACCCTTAAAGAGCGGTGGGGTATAGCTCAATTCCACAGGGCAGGCCTGGCATGTTTGAGGCTCTGGGTCCCAAACCCATACATGCACACACACATTTTTTTTTTTTTTTTGAGAGTGTCTCTCTAAGCAGTTCAGGTTGGGTTTGAACTACTCACTATATAACTGAGGCTGCCCTCAAATTTATGGCAATCCTCTCGCCTCAGCCTCCTGAGTGCTGGGACGACAGGCGTGTGCCACCATGCCCAGCTTATATTTATTTATTTAGTTAGTTAGTTTTTTGGAGACAGGGTCTTACAATGTAGTTCAGGCTGGACTTGAACTCACTACATAGCCCAGGCTGGCTTCAAACTTGCAATGATCCTCCTGCCTCAGCCTCTGAAGTGCTGGGACTACAGGCATGCGCCACCACACCCGGCTTTTTTCTTTTTGCTTTTTTGAGACAGGATCTTGCTATATAGTCCAGGCTGGCCTTGAACTCATGGTAGTCCTCCTGCCTGAGCCTCCCAAATACTGGGATTACAGGCGTAAGCCCCACACCTAGCACAAGAAGGATAATCTTCAACAACAGTATGTGAAGTGAAAGATGCCAGTCACCAGTCACAATAGACTACATTAAAAAAAAAAAAACACAATAGACTACATATTCATTTTGAAATGTCCAGAATAGGCAAATAGGCAAGTCTTCTATTGAAAGTAGAAAGCTGCCAGGGCCTGGCAGGAGGGAGGAATGGGAAGTGACTGCTCAAGGGGTATAAATTTTGTTTTTGCGGTGATGGAAATGTTCACTGATTGTACATTTTTAGAATTTTATAGTATATGAATTATATTTCAATTTTTTCTTTCCTTCTTTCTTACCTCCCTCCCAGTGCTGGAGATGGAATCCAGGGCCTCGTGTATACTAGACAAGTGCTTTGCCACTAAACTATACCTCCAGTCCTCTCAATTTGTGTATGTGGAGGTTGTGGTGCTGGATCAAACTTCGGGCCTTGTGCTTGCTAGGCAAGTGCTCTACCACTTGAGCTAAATCCCCAATTCCTCATTTTGTTTTTTGAGACAAGGTCTTGCAATGCAATTCAGACTGCCCTTGAACTCACTGTGTAGCCCAGAATGGCCTCGAACTCATAGTAATCCTTCTGCCTCAGCCTCCTAAGTGCTGGGATTATAAGAATGCATCACCGTACACTGCTCCCTCAATTTGGTTTTTTTTTTTTTTTGGTGCCGAGGATCAAACTCAGGGCCTTGAGCTTGCTAAGCAAGCACTCTACCACTGAGCTAAATCCCCAACCCCTCAATTTTTTTTAAAACATTTAACAAACTCAGAAAATGTAGCTGTCATTACTAAGTTCTTCAACTTCAGGGAGTCAGTCCCATAACAGAAGAGACCAGATGAACACATTAAAAAGATAATTGCTGGGCATGGTTGTGCATCCCTGTAATCCCAACACTCTGGGAGGCTGAGACAAGAGGATCAAAAATTTGAGCCCAGTCTGAGCAACTTAGCAGGACTCTGTCTCAAAATAAAAAATAAAAAGGACTCGAGGATGAAGTTCAGTAAAAGGCCCTAGTTTCAGTCCCCAGAAACAAATCCCCCCCCACACACACACAGTGGGGGAGGGAGAGAGAGAGAGAGATAAGAAAATATATGAGACCCGAAAGAGGGCAAAGCCAAGGATTGTCTGAGCATGCTCAGTGCATACAGGATGTGGACAACTGACCAGATGTTCATGCAGGGAGTCCCTGACCACCACGTCAACTGATACAGTGTCCCCATTAAGTTCCCAGCAGACATACTGAATCCCATGGCCAGGCATAGAGACAAGAATAACCACAGGTTTGAGTTTCTGGTCTAGAAAGACTTCTCTGAGGAGGTGGGGTTATGGCTGAGATTAGGAGTACAGCACCTGGGTCTGGGGGGGATGAGCCGGTACCCACACACCTGGGGCAGCTAAGATGTATGCGGCAAGGCAAGCAGGTCTGGAGGAGCGGACACTGCTGAGCCACGGATGGCACACTCGTTCTAATGTTCCACCTGCCCCCAGCAAATTCCAGAAGGTACTTTGCTTCAGAGGTTCACGGCAACAGCAGGGAACTCTGAGGAAGCCTGCCCTTTGCCCTCTGTCCTCCCTGAGGCTCCCGCTTCTCCCTAGGCCTCCAAAAGGCTCTGCCTGGGCACTGGGTCCCCTCTTCTGAGATCCCTCAGGCCTTGGAGCAGCCTTCCTCCCCCTTCTCCAGGAGGGAGAACAGGGATGACCTGCAAGGCCAAGTCAGGAGTTCTTCAGTGTCAAATGGCCAGGCATGCTCCTGATGTGGCAGGGGAGGGACGGGGAGGAGAGGACTCCAGGGCCTCTTCTCCAGCCCCAGGGAGAGCGCAGGGTGCTGGGAGGCCCCTCTGGGAGGCAGGCCTGGGCCTGCAGGCCCTGCAGCTGAGGCGCACATTGGGACTGGATTGTGCTCTCCTTCCACCTGCTTCCTGCCCCTCTGTCTCCACCAACTGTGCTGGGGGTAAGTCAAACAAGGCAAAACTCCTTGGAGATCAGAAAGGGGGCTGCTGTTACACACACACACACACACACACACACACAAGCCCTCACAAGAGCATACATATTGTCCTTGCAGATCACACAGGGCCTAGATGCAAAAGAAAAGAAGCTGGACATTAGTTATTACTGCTTGTACCTCCACTGGGCCAGGCATGCACCCAGGGATTTGCTTGCACTGTCTCATCCAATGCCTAAAAGAATCCTAGGAGATTTCAAAGATGATGAAAATGAGCTTCTGAGAGCTTAAGGCAGAGACTTAAGCAAAGGCACATCCTGGTAGGTAAAAGCCCACAAAGCTGGGTCTGGCACAAGCCCCAGTAGCCAACTCTGTGAGGGAAGCTATAGCCTGCAACTCCCAATTTCTCCTTATGACTCTAGGGTCTCAGCTCTGTGCTGGGGTGTGCCCCTGACCCACACCTGTCCAATCAGTTGCATGGTGACTACTTACTCAGGGATGACCTGGGACCCAATTCCTGCCAAAGACAGACAAGCCCAAGATAGGGCCGCAACCCATGGGAGAAGCAAGCAGTGATGCCTGAGTCTCCCAGTGGGAAGGCAAGGGCTGGCCTAGGAGCAAAAGGAATGCAGAGGGAACCTAGCTGGAGATGTAGGCCAGCGTCCCAAGGATACTGTGGAGCCCTGGGCTCTTGCAATTAGTGAGCTGTTAAGTAACTGGTAGGTTTTTTGTTTTGTTTTGTTTTGTTTTGTTTTTTGAGACAGGGTCTCCCTATGGAGTTCAGATTGGCCTTAAACTCACTATGTAGTCCAGGTTAGCCTTGAATTTTCGGTGATCCACCTGCCTCAGCCTCCCAAGTGCCAGGATTACAGGCATGGCCACTGCACTTGGCTAAGTAACTGGTCTTTTTTTTTTTTTTTTTTAAAGTAGTCTTTGAAACCAGGCCTGAATGCTGAACTCCAGCTCCTCTCTCTGCCCCAAGCTGTCCCACTTGGGATCTGGTAGTTTAGGGGCTGGGTCGAGGCTGGGGCTGGGGCTGGGGGCTCACTTCTCCCCCAGATCCTGGAGGGGGTGATGGTCTCTCTTAGCCACTACTAAAGTAGTTCCATCACACCATGTGACCTTCAAAGTCGGTTTTACTTGTAGGAATCTGTCTCTCTCCTCCTGGAATTCAGCCTCCAGATGTCAGATCCCAGGCAGCAGCTGCGACAGCGGTACACAGCTCCCCCCAGAGTGAATCAGCCACATTCCAAGGTACAAACAGTCGCCACGCCCTCTGCAGCCTGGGGCTTCGGACTTCCTCCCCAGGCCCTGGCAGCCCTGGGCCCCCACCCCTCTCTCCTCGTCCTTGCCAGAGGAGCTTTGGGCTTCCTTCCCAAGACAGTCTGCTGGCCCTGGAACACAGAGAGAAAGCCACTGGGCGGGGACACCCTGAGCTGCCTGGCTGCTCCTCCTGTACACCTTGTGTGGACCCCAGCCTGGACTGCTTCCAGTGTGACACAACTGTTGTCAATACACACAGTCCATTCTGTTCAGCAGGTATTTATTGAGCACCTACTATGAGAGGAACAGGATACAGACAAGCCCCTGATCTCATGGAGCTCAGTTGAGCAAGAGAGTCACACAAAGTCAAGTGCCAGACAGACAAGAATTCCAAGTGTGAGAAGAGTCACAAAAGGAAGAAACAGAGGCCGAGACAGATGACAAAGTAACAAAAGAAGGGCTAGGCGGTGGGGAGGTCTCTGTCAAGGGATACCGTTGAGCTGAGTTCTAAAGTTTGAAGAGAAACGTCTCTTTCCTGTTACTTCTTGGTGATCTTTCCATGGGAACCATAAGTATCACCCAACACCTTTCCACCAAGCGTTCAGCAAGTTCTTGAGTCCTCTGCTCATGCCTTCTGCCGACATTACAGTGGGAAATCTGGCCGATTTGTCATTGTGGTCACTGTTGTTGCTTGTTTTGACACAGGGTCTCATGTTGCTCAGGCTGGCCTCCAACTTCTAGGCTCAAGCCATTCTTCTGTCACAACCCAAGTACCTGGGATAAAGGTAAGCACCACTGCACCTGCCCCCACCCAGTACTGGGGACCTGAGGATTGAACCATAATTCATATGGCATACAGCATGCACGCTAGAGTCACAGTCTACATGTCAGTGGTTTTCAGTACAGCGTTGTACATTCATCGCCACTGTCCATTTTAGAATATTTTCATCACTCCAAAAAAGAAACTGTTGGGGTTGGGGATTTAGCTCAGTGGTAGAGTGCTTGCTTTAGGAAGCCCAAGGCCTTGAGTTCGATCCTTAGCACAAAACTACTTAGCAGGCAGTCACTCCCCATTCCCTGTGCCATCAGCCCCAGCAAACCCCTAATCTACTTCTTATCTCTGTGAATTTGTTTGTTCTGGATACTTCATATAAAAAGGCCCATACGGTATCTGGGTCTTTGTGTCTAGCTGAAGGTGAAACTTGGTGATTCACAGCAGCATGTGGGTGCTGCTAGAGACCTTGGCATGACCTTGGAGGCTGAGCCCAGGCACAGGACTACATGATGGCTTCCTCCAGGAGGTCCATCTGCTCTCAGCCTGGCCTGTGTGTCAGGGTACCTGACTGTAGCCCCCACTGCTCTAGACCTCAGTGCCACCAAACCCTGTGTCAGTTTCCTCCCTTAGGAGGGTCAAACCCAATTCTAGTCTGATCTAGACAATCCTACTGCCTGAAGGTCTTCATGCACAAAGAGCAGTGGAGCCGGGCGTGGTGGTGCACACCTGTAATCCTAGCATTTAGGAGGCAGGAGGATCTCTAGGATCGTCAAGGTTGGCTGGGGCTACATAGTGAGTTCAAGCCAAGGCTGAACTACACAGTGAGACCCTGTCTCAAAAAACAAACAAAACAATAAAAACAAATGAACGAACATGGGTTGGGGATTTAGCTCAGTGGTAAAGTGCTTGACTAGTAAGTGCAAGGCCCTGAATTCAATCCCCAGCACCAAACAAACAAACAGCAGTGGAGAAGCTGGAGGTGGAAGTTCTGCTCCATGTCCCCGGGGCAGGAGAGAGAGAAAGAGGGGCCTTGGACAAATTCTTACACATCTTTACCCCACTAAAATGTCAGCTATATGAGGGCAGAGCTTCCTCTGTTCATTCATCATTACATTCCCAGGGAGTAGGCATCCATAAATATCTGTTGAATGGATGCATGAACAGAAGACAAAACCAGAAGAGGATGAAAGATGGGGGCCAGAATGTATAGGAGCTCAGGCGGTTGAGTGAGACAGTTTGGACTTGAATCCCATCTGCGCCCCCAGAGCTGCATCCTCCAGTCAGAGCTCCTTAGCTAACCAAGCCCCTTCTCATCACTGGCCAAATGGACCTGAGCGTGATAATCTACCCCATAGGGAGATTTTAAAGATTAAATGTGATAATACAGATCAAACAACATGATATGCCAAGGACCTTTAGAGACCCGATCACATAGTGTCAATTCTTACAAAAAGCCTTATAACACTTTTGGTAGCGGCCTAGATGTTGTAGACCAGGAAGCCACAACTCAGTTCAGTGGTAGAGCCCTATTCTAGTCTGTATGAGGCCTTAGGTTCAAGTTCTACCACTAGGAAAAATCAAAAGCCAATTTAGAGAGCTCAAGGAGTCTGCTGAGTCCTAGCTTATCAGGGGCAAAACCAAGATCTGAACCAAACACCTGACTCCAGACAGGCCCTTTGGCCTAATGGATATAGACACTAACACAAGTAGAGGAGAGCCAAGCAGATACAGCAAGACAGCCCAGAAGAGGACCTGCCCATTCAGCTGGTGCCCCTGGGCATGGTGCCTGGCCGAGCTCACTATGGGGCCCTCAACATAATGGGTACCCATGACACTGGAGACCCCTAATGAGGGATTAGTATGAGACAGTCTGAGGTAGAAGTTGAACCTGCCTGGTTGGGAGAAGGAAGCAGATCTGAAAAGACCCTGAGGCTATGAGCCTGGGCCTCTAGAACCAACCCAATGGGGGACTTGGGCTCAGGGGCTCTGGCACAGGAAGATGAGATGGCACTCTTCCATGTGTCAAGCAAAGCAAAAGCAGGCCCAAAGTGTCCTGTAGTAAAGCCTGGCTCCTGGAATGGATCCCTTACTGATGGTGCTCTTTCTTCTCTCAGTGCACAGCCTCAGCAAGGACCATGCAAAACGCACACTGCTGGCTCACTGAGGGAAACAGGTGGAGCCAGACTGGAATCAGAGCCTGCAGGGAAGAGTCCAGAGGACTAACCAAGCCAGACCCTAAAAATGCAAGTGTACTGTGCCCCAGCCATCAGGTAAATAGCAGGGACTCTTAGACATGGGGGAGCCCCTTAACTTCACTCCTTCCACTGAGGAAGAATATCAAGTAGAAGACGCCCCAGGATGGCCATTAGGGTTACCTGGTTTTAGGGGCTACAGGCAGGAGGTGAGAGGCCAGCTGCTGAGGGGGGTCTTGGCTGAGAGGATGTCACAGTGTGAGGTGCTGCTTGAGGGGCAGTTTAGGACAGAGCACAGAAGGAAGAAAACTAGCACACAGCTTGGCAGGGAGTGGATGACCCAGGGTAGCCTACTCTTTTGAGAAACTTGGCAGTGGAGGATTGGAGACAGGGCCATGGCTTGAGACATTTATTCTAAACAGAGGAGAAGCTGGGCCATGACAGTGCTCCATAGAGATCAGAATGCATTTAAATTCAGTAATGGAAAACAATTACACCCGATGAGATTCCCAACTCCAGCAGCTGCTGAAAGGTTCTGGAAAGGGTTTCTTATGGCTGCCTGTCTGGGAGATCCAGGACACTGGCTTTCAAGGATTAATTAGAGGACACCATGCATAGCAGCATCTTAGGGAGCTTGCTAAAAATGCTGATTCAAGGATTTGAGGATTTAGCTCAGTGATAGAGCAGTTGTCTAGCAAGCACAAGGCCCTGAGTTCTATCCCTAGCACCCGCTGCAAAATGCTGATTCAAAAACAAAACAAAACAAAAAAAGCTGGGCGTGGTATTACACGCCTGTAATCCCAGCACTCAGGAAGCAGAGGCAGAAAGATGCCCTTGAGCCTGAGGCCAGCCTGGGCTACATGGTGAATTCAAAGCAGCACATCCTGAAATACCAAGCGAGACCTTGTCTCGGCTAAGTGTGGTGGTGCACATCTGTAATCCCACCACCTGGGAGGCTGGGGTAGGAGGACTGCCATGAGTTTGAGACCAGCCTGGGCTACACAACGAGTTCAAGTCCAGCCTGCACTACAAAGCGAGCCCCTGTCTTAAAAAAAAGACTGTCTCAAAAAAATAAATAAGTAAATAAAAAATAAAATAAAAATTTTTTTTTTAAATTTTAAAACATTTTTAAAAAGACTCTGTCTCAAAAATAAATAAAATAAAAATCCTGATACCTGCCTGGATCACACTCTGGTTTTGTAGCATGGCAAATCTGAACACCTATGGGGCTCCAAGACTCCAAGTGTTGGCCCTAGAGGCGAAGACTCTGGAGGGACTCAGGAATCAGCTCCAAACACCCACAGTGCTCCAGGTATGGTAACCCATGAGTGCCTCTGCACTCATACAATGCCAGCACTCTGGGAGGCTGTGGCAGGAGGATCACAAGTCTGACCCCTGGGGCAGTTTAGTGACTTAGCGAGACCCTGTCTCAAAATCAAAACAAAAAAAAAATTTGTTTTTAAGAGGCTGGGCATGTAGCTTAGTGCAAAAGCCCCAGGTAGAATCCCAGTACCGCAGAGGGGGAAAAAGTACAGAATGACTGCTTCCCAAGAGTTACTAATTCTCTCCACAAAGGGGTTTCATGAATCATACACATGGGCCAGGCCCAGGACCTCTCTGGCCACTCAGCATCCCTGCATTCCCTGCACTCCACACTCACCACCCACCTAGTCAGTGCTGTAGCTCCAACACCTCCAGCTCATGAACAGGGTATGCAGAGGAGTCCAAGGAATCCAAGTAGAGCCAAGTATCCAATCTGCCCAGCTCTAAAACCAAGCCATCCCAGACTTCTCAGAAAGAGGCATCTGGCTGGATGATACTGCCAGCCATCCCCTATACCTGAGCCACCCTGAGAATGGTCTGGCTGGCTCAATTCAGATATGGAGGCCTGGGCACAAGGCACAAGGATTGTGTAGTTGAAAAGAGCAGAAAGAGTGACTATCCCCTTGGCCATTACTGACTGACCATTCATCATGCCTATACCCCTGGACAAGTAGAGCTTGGGGAGAAGGGTTTCTAAGTAGGTAAGCTCTGGGCTTGTGCCTGGTGTTAAAGAGTTTGGACTTGAATTTCATCCCTGCTATTTTATAGGTGTGTGCTCTTGGGAGAACCACATTAACTTTTCTGAGCCTCTCTCTTAAATGGGCCCGACAATGGCTGTCCCACCAGTAACACATATTTACTGGTGAACTGAGGTGGGGGCTTAGTTACTTTTTAGAGCCAATGGTTTGCAAGAGAGCAGATTTAATACAGGACGTTTACAAGTTACAACATTTACCCATAAGGCAAATGCAGGAAGAGTGCCAAATGTCTATTTATGCACTGGAGACCCAAAAGAGCCAATCAAGGGCTGGGAGCCCACAGCACTGTCCCATGTATGTCTGTGTCTGCAGATGATGGCAGGAGAAATCTTTACTGGAACCAGGATATGACGCTCACAGCAGAGATGAAGACCAGAGCTCCCCTGAAGCAACAGCAGCCAACCTCGACAACAGCAAGGCCCCGAGCTCCTTCAACGAGAACAGCCAAGTCCCCTTTGGGAGAACCAGCCGCAACAGAGCTTCTCCTGGGAAACAGCTGGCCCCTATCTTCTGCTCCCATTTTCCTTTATGCTGTGTCAGCAGTGACCTTCAGATGGATCCTCTACACCCAGAACCACACCAACTCAGTCCAGCTGGGCGTTCCTGCTCAAATTGACCACAATAATAAGTCCACCACACCCAGGGTAGAAGGCAAGTTTTCTTTGGGTGATTCTCACTCTTGATGTTTCATAACTTGAACATTGTAAGATAGGTTTAACAATCCTTAAGAACCAGTATTAAGTCTACTAATATTATTTTACATTGGAATCATATAGGACAGAACTAGTACAGTTACAGGCCTCATTTCTGCAGTTGATCAAGAGGTCATAGTTGGTGTTTAGAATTACCTTCTACTACCCATTCTATATTCCCTTGGCCTTCAGCAAGCACCTCAGCAGGTCTTTGTTCTTTCCCTAGTATAGTGACCTATACCTTCATTCCCAAAGATTCTGGACCATTTGTCGCTCTGCCTGGATTAGGCTGATATTATAGTTTCCCATCAACTTTAATAACAGGGCAAGGTAATAAGAGGAGGCGCCCTAAGGGATCTCCTGTACTCTTAAATATATTCTTCCTTTCCTCCACTGTGGAGTAGTAGTCCAATTTCCCCCTAATAGTCTGGGTCAATCACCCCTGACAACACTGTGACTCCCTTTTTAGCTTGTTTCCTCAGAGGCATAAGGGGACTGAAATGACCAGGGGAAGTCTTATCTTCCAGTCCAATGGTTGCTTTTGTTTTTGTTTTTGTTTTGGTGCCAGGGATAGAACTCGGAGCCTTGCGCTTGTTAGGTAAGCACTCTAACCACTGAGCTAAATCCCCAGCCCCCCAGGCCAGTGGTATTGTTGTTGTGATCCCTGGTACAAGTCTTCCTCCCTTTGGAACTAAGACTTCTAAGCCAGCAGAGCGTACGGTCTCAGGGACAGAAAGCAAAAATTTTGCTAGTGGATCACTGGGGGTAATGGTGAATGGTACCATTCCCACTTCCACCCCTTGATTCCTGGACCTGTGAATCTTGGCTGTGGGAGACACGGTACCATATAGTGGATGCTGAGTCAAAGCATATACAGCCTTTTGAAGACCCTTTCCCCAGCCCTGCAAGCTAGTGCCACCTAGCCGGCACTATAACTGTGTCTTTAAAAGATCATTCTGCCTTTCTATCAATCTAGCTGCCTCTAGATGGTGAGGAACATGGTAAGACCATGATCATGAGCTCATTGCCTCATTTCTTTGGCCGTAAAATGTGTTCCTTGGTCAGAGGCAATGCTGTGTGGAATTCCATGACGGTGGATAAGGCATTCTGTGAGGCCACGAGTGGTAGTTTTGGCAGAAGCATTACATGTAGGAAAGGCAAATCCATATCCAGAATAAGCGTCTATGCAAGTAAGGACAAAGCACTGTCCTTTCCATGAAGGAAGTGGTCCAATAGAATCAACCTGCCACTAGGTCGCAGGCGATCACCCCAGGGAATGGTGCCATATTGGGGACCTAGTGTTGGTCTCTGCAACTGGCATATTGGGCATTCAGCAGTGGCTGTAGCCAGATCAGCTTTGGTGAGAGGGAGTCCGTGTCGCTGGGCCCATGCATAACCTCCATCCCTGCCACTGCAGTCACTCTGTTTATGAGCCCACTGGGCAATGACAGGAGTGGCTGAAGAAAGAGGTTGACCACTATCTACAGAATAGGTCATCTTATCCACTTGATTGTTAAAGGCCTCTTCTGCTGAGGTCACTTTTTGGTGCACATTTACGTGAGATACAATTTTTACATCCCATGACTGTATGGAGAAGTCTATCCACATACCTCTTGCCCAGATATCTCCGTCACCAATTTTCCAGTCATGTTCCTTCTAAGTTTCTGACCATCCAGCCAGACCACGGGCTCCAGCCCACGAATCAGTATACAGTCACACCACTGACCATTTCTCCTTCCAGGCAAAATGTACTACCAGGTGCATTGCCTGAAGTTCTGCCCACTGTGAGGATTTCCCTTCACTACTGTCCTTCAGGGACATCCTGGAAAGGAGCTGTAATGTGGCAGCTGTCCACTTGCGGGTCATGCCTGCATAATGCACAGAACCATCTGTAAACCAGGCCCTGGCCTTTCCTTCTTCTGACAGCTGATCACATGGTATACCCCATGAGGCCACAGGTGCATGCTGGGAAACAGGAGACAATACAGCAGGAAGTAGGAGCCATTGGTATCTGGAAAACTTCATGTAACTTACTTGTACCCTCTGGACCTGGTCTGGCTCAGTCACGAATATACCATTTCTGTTTAGCGACAGACTGTTGCCGCGCACATCTAACATTATGATTTAGTGGATCAGATAATACTCAGCTCATGACCGGCAACTCAGGTCACATGGTAACCCAGTGTCCCATGGACAAGCATTCAGTTTCTACTGAGGCCCAGTAGCAGGCCAGGAGCTGTTTTTCAAAGGCAGAGTAGTTCGCGATGGCAGAGCCTTGTTCCAAAATCCTAAAGATCTCTGCTGTGATTCACTTATGGGGCTTGCCAGAGATTCCAGAGTCTCTACCTGCCACTGACACCTCAAGTACCATTGGATCTGCTGGGCCATATGGCCCCGGTAGCAGGGCAACCTGCACAGCAGCCTGGGCCTGTTTTAGAGCCTTCTCTTGTTCCCGGGCCCACTCAAAACCAGCAGTTTTCTGAGTCACTCAGTAAATGGGCCGGAGTTATACACCTAAGTGAAGAATATGATGCCTCCAGAATCCAAATAGGCCCACTAGGCGGTGTACCTCTTTTTTGGTTATAGGGGGAGCCAGGAGATCACATCCAAGTAGAGGTGGAGCTCCTCCAAAGGAACCAAAGCAGATCCATCCTTCTTCATTTCCCTTCTATACCATCCAGACAATCAGCTGCACTAGGGTGGATCTTCCACACCAGGGTGTGGAACTGCTGAGCCAATTTAGTTAAGCGTCTCTTACAAGCTGACACATCAATCAATCATCACAGGGCTCATATAACTCCCGGCTGGAGATTTAGCTCAGCAGTTAGAGTGCTTACAGAGCAAAGCACAAGGCCCTGAGATTGATCCCTGGCGCGCAGAGACACACACACACACACACACACACACACACACAAAGGATGAGTCCTGCTCCAATCCTGGCCATGTGTCATACTACCGCCTCAAGGCCAGGACAAGGAGCTTCAGTAGGATGGGGAAGGGGTAAATTCTGGATGAACTATCCCTGACCTCCTCAGTGACCCCAGGCCTTCCGTGCCTCAGGATGAGAAACACAGACCAATCTTTTGTGGGGATGGGGCTGGTGGTGCTGGGGATCAAACTCAGGGCCTTGCCATTGCTAGGGAAATGCTCTACCACTTGAGCTAAATCTCCAACCCCACAGACCAATCTTCACTGGAGCAAGCATGCACTCTGTCCCCTCCTCCCTGCTGAGAGGTGCAGTCAACAGAGAGGCAGGGCCCAAACTGAAAAGGCTGAGGCCCCTTCCACCTCAGGGCATCAGGCACAGGGTCGAGGTGCTGTGTGTGTGTGTGCTTTAATCTCTGCAGCCTGGGAAGGCTGACTGGGAGATTCTGCCTGTTCATAGTTGCTGGTGGCAGATGCAGCCAGCCTGGCTGACACTGCCTTTGTTACTGCCTCCGAGCACTCAGCCATATAGTTCCCCATTACTTCTCCCTTCTGCCACCCTCCCTCCCCAAAGCCACCTGTACCTGCTCTGGAGCTTGGAGAGGTGATTAGTGCTTCCCAGACAACAAAAGCATCTCCAGGAGATAGACATCCGCAAAGGCTCTGCCTGCCCTCGTTCTGGACACTGATTTCAGAACCCCAGTTGCAGGGAGCTCATTACTGTGAGCTAGCTCCCTGGCTGGCCAGCAGCAACAAGTCTTGCCTGCCCATCCTTCACCTCTGGAGCTCAGTCTCTGGCCCCTTCCCCAGCACTTATGGAGAAAAGGGAAGCCCAGCATGGAGGGCCTGTCCTGGTCAAGGTCACCAATCTTGGTCTCCTAAGTGTGTTTCCAGCAATGACATCAGTCTGTTTCCAATGCTGGTCTGACTACTTCCAAGCAGTGTGATCTTGGGCAAATTATTTAAACTCCCTGAGCCTGGTTTTCCAGCAAATAATGTAGCTCCCACCTTCAGGTGTTCTGAGGATGAAATTAAAAATGTGTAAAGTGTCTGCACGCTGCTTGACATCTGCTCAAAACTGTGAGCTCTTACCATCACTGAGGCCACCACTTTTTGTCTCCCTCTTTTTCTCCACTCCAGACACGGGGTGGCCTCAAAGCTCTTCTGCTCTGGTCTCCTGGACCTGGAATGCCCTTCCTTTCTGGGATGTTCTTTTCTTAGTTCTCCGCATGATTTGTTCCCGTACTTTCTTCAGGTCTGGGCTCAGACCGCCTTCAGCGACTCCCTCCACTGCTTGTGTCCTCCCCCTGGCCCTCATCTGAAACTCTATGCCTTTTAAGTATTGGTTCTGCAGGTGGCTTCTGGCGCCTGGAAAGCAAGCCCCGTGAGGACAGGCCATTCTACTCTTCGTTCCTGAGCCAAACAGCATGAATGGATAACTGTGAGTACGCCTGGAAGCCAGGATCCGGGCGCTAGAGGTCGCGGGGACGCGTAACAAAACACGGCCACACCAGTCAGGCGGCTGCAGCGCGCGCCCACAAGGTCACGTCCGGGGCGCGCCGGCCGGAAGGAGGCCCCGAGCGGAGCGGGAGAGGCGGGGCGTCCGGGCCGGGGCACGCCCCAGTCGCGATCTCGCGGCGGGGGCGGAGCCAGATGGATTGGAGCCGCCTTGCGCTTCCGCTCCCCAGCCGGTTTATTCATATTCATAAAATGAAAGTGGGGCGGGGCCGGGTTCGTCTGCGGTGCCCCGCCCCCGGGATCCCGCCCCGGCGGAGGCTCGGGCCCCAGTGGGGCGCCCTCGGCTTCCGCCTTGAGGAGGGAGTTTCCACTTGGTAAAGACTCAAATATGTGTCGCGCCCGCTCCTCCGCCCCCTCGTCCCTGCCCAGTGCGGGGAGTCTCCTCCCTCGGAAGGGAGGAGGGGCGGGACCGGGGAGGGTCGGTTTCTCCCCCGGCAGGTCCGTGGGGATGCGGGACCAGCCCCGGGTATTGAACCCAGTTGTAATTTCCTGAGCGCTTATTCTATGTCAAGCATTGTGGCTTTTACATGAACTGTTTCTTATAAACCTTCCCAACAACTGGATTGAAGTATGTACAGTAGTATACCCAGAAGTTCAGATCAATTCAGTGACTTGACTGATCACATAATTGACCTGTTGACCTCAGATTTTTCTTTTTCTTTCTTGTTTTTCGAGACAGAGTCTCGCTTTGTAGCTCAGGCTGGCGTTGAACTCACTATGTAGTTCAGGCTGGCCTCGAACTTGTGGCGATCCTCCTGCCTCAACTTCCCCAGTTCTGGGATTACAGGTGTGTGCCACCACGCCCAGCAACTCAGGTTTTTCTGAGGGGGGCTGGTGCTGGTCTTTCGCCACATTTCAAGAAACGGGATTTAGCTAAGGCCCTTGGATCTTGTTGGGTGTGGCTGAGATGAGGGAGACGCTACATACCAGAGAAAACCAAAGCATGAAGACAGAACAGATTGGGTAGTGCAAAACGAAAATTTCCCCACCTCCCCCCAGCAGACCACTCAATCCAACTAGGCCCTTCCATGAGCCAGACCTGTACAATTGCACAGTTCAGGTGTCCACGAAGTCCTCCTCATGAAGGAGTGCAGGAACTTTTCTAAAGACAGCACAACCAGGATGGAGCCCAATCCCTTCCTTGGCATCTGGGGTCCATCTCCGGACTTCCAAAGGCTAAGCATGTCAGGCTTCCTAGAACAGGTGTCTAGGGCGTCAGGTGAGAACCAAGACCTGCAAGTCTCAGCCAGGTCCCTGTGGGCAACTGGTGCTGCATGGCATGTGCCAGGCCTGACATAGTCCTGCTTCTGGAAGTCCTCTTTTCTCCCTGGAGCATGGCCAGCGGAGAAGCCAGGGCCACTTCCCAGAATAAACACCAGACCCACAGACAGCCCCAGCACCGCAGGCTCAGCAGGCCAGCACCAGCCAACAGAGAGGTGCTCACCTAGCCATCAGCTCTAGGTTAACAATTCATTCTGATCTCTTCCACCTCCATTGCCCCTTCCTTGTGTCTGGGGCCTTTTCACCTTGGGTTGTAGCTTTATTAATAACAATAATAGCTCTTTTTGTTTCCTTCTTTATCCATATCAATTAAAGGTTGGTGGAAGCTTTTTCTTTTCTTCTTCTTCCATTACTGGGGGTTGAAAAAGGGAGCACTGAGCTACATTTCTAGACCTTTTTAAAATTTCACTGTAGGACAGGGTCTTGCTAAATTGCCCAGGCTGGTCTTGAACTTTTGATTCTTCTGCCTCAGCTTCCCATTATAGGGGCATTATAGAGACAACCACTGCACCTGGCTAGTGGTGAAAGCCTTTTCTATCCACTTAGAGCTAAGCCTCACACTGCCCCCATGATAGGCACCCTGAACCTGAAGACTGCCATCTTACAGAGAGAAAATGAGGCTCAGAAAGGCCAAAGTACTTCACCAAGGTCAAAGGTCAAAGTTCAAGACATGCCACTGGTTATCCATCGTGTTTCCTATTATCTCTCCTATGTCGGCAACATAGGCCTAAGGTTCATTTCTTTATGGTGCTTTATATCTTTCATGTTTGGCTTAGGTTCCAAAAAGATAGGAATTGCCTCAAAACCTCTGATTTCCTGCTGGCCCTAGTACTGTTTGTGTTAATGTAGAGCCATTTACTAAGCTCCTACATTGTGCAGATATCACCTTGCAATGCACGTTTGTGTGATGAGTGAATGGCATCCCCTCTAAGTGCTGACAAGTGAAGAGGCCCCACTAAACCTAGAAGTCTTTAAAGGCATGGGTGAAGTCGAGCATGGAGGTGCAGGCCTGTAATCCCAGCAATAGGGAGGCTGAGGCACAAAGCTAACAAGTTCAAGGTCAGCCTGAGCTATACTGGGAGTTCAAGGTCAGACTACATAGTGAGATCCTATCTCAAAACAAAGAAAAAAACCACACAGAGTAGGCCTTCAATAAATGTTGAAACCCTAAGGGTTTAATTTGCATCTCTTGAATGAATGGGAACACAGTTCAACAAATGGGAACACAGTTCAACAAATGTTTATCAGTGAGGGATTAGGGCACCAAATTCAGCCTGCAGATATATCAATCAGCAATATGTAGGAAGCTTTTATTGTATGCCAGGCTCTGTGCAGGACCCTGCAGGGTGAGTGACAGAGCAGGCAATATCCCTGAGTACTTCCTTTTTTTTTTCCTTAGTTTTTTGGTACTAAGGACCAAGTCCAGGGCCTCACACTTGCTAGGCAAGTGGTCTACCACTGAGCTAACCCCTCTGAGTCTTATTCTTTGGAGAACTCACAGTCTAGTAGGGGAAACCATGTTTCCCCCACGACTTCTTACCCTTAGGATACAGGAGTGATGAGAGTTCAGTGAGACCCTTGGAGGGAAGAAGCTCAGGGAGAGGATAGGGTGGGAGGGCATTCTTCCTTGCTCACCTTTTGCTAAGAACCCCAAGAAAAGAGCTCAGAGCTTAACTCTCTTGGATGTTCCCCACTTTGCCAGTCATCTAGTTCCCCAGAGAGGCAGTGGGTTGGAGTACACACTTTGGAATCAGTTCTCAGACCCACCGAGATTACAATCTGGCCTATGCCTCTTCTAGTTTGTTTGTTTTTTTGTTTTGTTTTGGTTTTGGTACTGGGGATCGAACTCAGGGCCTTGTGGTTGCAAGGCAAGCATTCTAACCACTAAATCCCCAGCCCCTGTTTGTTTTTTGAGACAGGGTCTGGCTATGTAGTACAGGCTGGCTTTGAACTCACTGTGTAGCTCAGGCTGGCCTCAAACTCATGGTGATCCTTTTGCCTCAGCCTCCCAAGTGCTGGGATTACAGGCATGCACCACCACACCTGTCGCCCCTCTTTTTTTTTTTTTAAGGGGCAGGCTGGTGATTGAACGTCACACCAAGTTTCATCCTCAGCCTTTTTTACATTTTTACTTATAGAGTAATTGAGACAGGGTCTAATATGTAGTTCAGGCTGGTCTTGAACTCAGTACATAGTAAGACCTTGTCTCAAGAAAACAAAACAAGGGGTTAGGGATTTAGCGCAAGCGGAAGGCCCTGAGTTTACCTAGCAAGCACAAGGCCCTGAGTTTGATCTCCAGCGCGCGCGCGCGCACACACACACACACACACACACACACGAAAAGGAAAGGAAACAAAACAAAACAAAACAGGGGCTAGGAATGTAAAGCCCTGGGTTTAATCCCCTGTACTGCAAGGTAAAAAAATTGTCTGCAGTCTCTCCCCAGTACTGCAAGGGAAAAAAAATGTCTCACAGAACTGGTCAGGCTGAGGATTGGGGGTTTCTGACTGGGTCAGCTCTTCTACATATTGCAGTTTTTCATCACTCTTGTTAGTTTTGTGGGAGCTAAACAGCCAAATTTAGGGGTTTTCTGGAGGCTAAAGGTACATAAACTGGGTCCTGGTCTGGGCTTGACATTTAGAAGTGACTGCTAACCTCAGTCTTTACAACCTCCCCAGGAAGGAGGGTGTCACCATTCACCATGCCAACGCAAGATCCAGAGGGAGTGAGAATCCCAGAGTTCTCCCTTGGAGCAACATGATTTTTGAGACAGGGTCTTTGTAGTCCACGCCCCTCCTGAGACTTACTAAGTAGCCCAGGCTGGCCTTGAACTCATGATCTTCCTGCTTTAGCCTGGCATTACAAGTTTGTGCCATTATTTCCGGCTCAGGTTTAAGTTTCTTATAGCTAAGTTTCCTTTGGCTGGTATGGTTTGCCCTTTGTGTTCACCACTGCTTAGGGCCTGTCATCCTGCAAGTTTTTCCTGGTGCTGGGCATTGAACCAGGGTCTCACACATACTCAGCATGGGCTCTACCACTTAACTGCATCCTCAGTCCCTCGATAAGTATTTTTGCTAACAG
The DNA here is from genome assembly GCA_004026905.1 of Hystrix cristata. Taxonomy (NCBI): domain Eukaryota; kingdom Metazoa; phylum Chordata; class Mammalia; order Rodentia; family Hystricidae; genus Hystrix; species Hystrix cristata. The sequence continues at coordinate 44,324 of PVJO010007702.1, forward strand.
TTTTAAACTAGCCTGCCATCTAGTTACCCTTCTACCGATGCACCTGGATTCACCCAGGCTATACAGCTCTGCAGGCTGAGCTTCGACGTTGAGTGGGGTCGGCTGCAGGGCTTAAGAGAAGCGATTCCGGACGCCAGGAGAGGGCGCTCTGTGGCCCTCAGCCTCTGCTCCTCCCGACTATGGGCTAGTTGGCCGATCCAGAGAATCGGCCCTTAACGGCCCCCTCCAGGCAGCTTTAGGTCCCGAAGCTGGCCTTCCTCACCCCAACCCCCACCCCGCCCCCGGGCCCATCTGCCGGCTAATGTTTAACCCAGCCACACTCCACATTATTCACATTCGGGAAACCGGGGTGGGGAGGTCACCTCCAAACAGCCCCCTACGGCCCTTGCTCCGAATAAATGGACCTTCTTCAATTTCATTCCACCATCAGCTAACAGATCATAAGTACCTACTACGTGTCTTATTTGTTCATCACATCACGAACACCTATTGTGTGCCCACCTGGGCGCCAGGTCAGATGCATATGCCAAGCGCTGTGCCTAGTGCTGAGGATTTTGTGTAATAAAGACTCACGTGCTTCAGGCCCTGGCAGCATAACATTAATCACAAGAAGGAAGACAGAATTTTAACCGGAGTCAGATGCCTCACCTATAGGGGATGCTGACTCTAGAGCGCCTTTTCTTCTCTTAGGCTTCTCAAGGCCAACTGAAAGGAGTTGGCCAGCAGCAAAAGAACTGGTTTTGAGCCACGATTTGCCACCAGACAGCAGAGCCAGACAGCAGAACAGCAAGAAGACATTGGGCGGGGGCTGAGGATTAGCCCAAACAAAACACTCAAAAACGCGAATCTGAGGTTCAGCACGAGGAGGCAGAATACTGCTTGGCCGCCGGTTGCGGGCTTTCTCACTCGCGTGTGTTCGCTCGTTGCACTTACTAACCTCGAGCAAGCGCTGGGCGCGGAGGGTCCAGGCGAAATCGAGGACCCCCGTGGTGCTCAGCCTTGGGGGCGGGGGCTGGTGGTCCCAGCTGCTGACACCAAGACAGTGGAAGCTCGGATTGCTCCAAGCCAAGTCTCACGCTTATTCCATTTTAAGGGAAACTGAGGCCAAGGGCAAGGCAGGGACCAGCCCGGCGTTGCAGAGGCACGAAGGGCCGAGCTCGACCTCGAACCCAGATTGCACGGCCGGAATCGAGAGGCCTCTCCCCAAGCGTTCCTGGAACTGGGCTGGGCGGGGAAATCAGGGCCTGCGGAGAAGCATTCCGGCCGCCTTCCCCACTGCCCGGGGCCGCGGGGGGTCTGGCCAAGGTGACCCTGCAGAAGGAGAAGAGGGTCCCCGCCCTCTCGGCCGCGACGACCTCCTCCATCTTCCCGGTCGGCCGGGCTTCTCCTCTGGGCCCGCGCGCCCGCCCCCTCCCGGGCTACCCCGAGGGCGGGATATCTCGGGCTCCTCTCCGCCCCCCCCCCCCGCCGGCCACCTCCCGGCCGTGTCCTAGCGCTGCCCTCGGGCCGGGGGCGGAGCCGTGGGGGGGTCGAGGAGGAGGCGCGCGGCCCGGTTGGGCTCCTTCCCCCGCCCTGCCTCCCGGTGCCCGATCCCGCGGCCACCCTCCCTTCCTCCTCTCCCTCCCCTCCCGGGCCAGTCGGCCGCCCCCTCCCCCTGGTGCGCACACCCCGCCTGGCAGCTGGCGCCCGCGGCCTGGGGCCGCGGCGGCGCGAGGGGTTTGCAAGGAGGGCGGGTGCGAGCGCGCGAGCGCGCGAGGGAGGGAGTGAGGCAGGGAGGCCGCCCCCCGCGCCCCTCCTCCTCGCCCTCCTCCGCGGCCGCCGGTCCCTCCTCCCGCCGCCTCCCTCCTCCTCCCTCCCTCCAAGACATCCCCCTCACGGCCGGGCCCCCGCGGCCACCTTCCCTGCCCGAGCTGCAGATGTGGCGGCGCGGCCGGGCGCCGGGCGGCAGTGCCAGGGGAGCCCGCGCCCCGTGAGCGTTGCGCCCCGGCCCCCGCCCGCCCCGGCCCCTCCCCCGCTCTCCCCCAGCCGCCCAGACCGCTGGAGCCCGCAGCCGGGAGCCGGACCGCCCCCGTCGCCGAGGTAGGAAACCCCCGGGTGTCGTGCCTTGGGGACCTGGACCGGGTAGGGGGACTCACCAGCCGCGCGGGGGTTGCGGGGCCTGAGGGTCGCCTCCCCCTTCCGCGTCCGCGCCTCGCCCCGGGCCATTGTGAGCCCTTGCCGAGGCCCCTGCGTTCGCTTGCTCGCTGGCTCCCGCGCTCCCTCCCTCGCCGGCTCCCTGGCCCCGTCCCCCGGTCTCTCGGTCTTTCTCCTCCTTCTTTACCTCCCTTCGTCCGGAGGCCGGGCCGAGCGGCGGCCGGGCCCGGGGCGGGCGCAAACTTCAGCGGGGAAGTTGGGCGGCTGCGGCAGGGGCGCGCTGCGAGGTGAGAGGGGGCCACCCTGAGCCTGAGCACGAAGTTGTCCGGGGCGGCCGGGCAGCCACCCCTCCCACGGCTGCGCCCGGGCTGTTTCTAGGAAGGGGTTTGGAAGGTGCTTTCCTTGTTTCGGAACGTCTCCCTCTCGGTGCCCCTCGAACGCCCCGGGAAGGGCCAGTAGGGGCTCGTCCCTGAGGGTCAACAGTAGGGGCTTGGTGCTCTCCTGCCTTCTGAGAGGACGCGGGTCAGGGGTCTGGCACGATGGAGAACGCAGGGGTATCCAAAGGTGCCTGAGGTGGGTCTGGAGGGGGAGAGGCAGGTGCATCCCTCCCTCCCTGGGGCTATGCCTGCATCTGCTTCCAGCTGGCCCCCTGAGATGGGACCAGAATCCAGGCTGGCACCTGGAGGCCTTGGCATACTGCCTTGCCCAGCAGGGTACTCAGGCCACAGCAGGGCAGCATGCCGCCTGTCTGCCTGTCCAGGAGGGCCCGCCCAGCTGGGCCCAGAGGGTGGCTGGGCAGCAATGGTTGCAGGGAGCAGCCCAGCCCTGCCCCAGGGCCTGGGAAGCTGGAAAGGATACTGGGAGGAGCCCAGCCACTGCAGCCCAGGATCTTGGCTCTGGAGGGAATGCTTGACACCAAGGGGACAGCCGGGCCAGCTGGGGACCTGGCCAAGGCCTGGGCTCCCGTGGGACTTGGTCTGGGCAGGCCCTGATCTGTGGTCCTCAGAGTCTGGCACCCTGAGTTGTCAGCAGCCATCCTGCTGTTCTGGCATCCTGGAGGGAAGATGCGGCAGGCAGCCCAGAGACTTTGTGCTCTTGAGGGCTTCCCAAAGCTCCAAGGCTTAGGGAATGAGAAAGTGACCCCTTCAGTCTGTTCACTCCTCCACCCCTCCCCAGGCCCCACTGCAGTGCCACAGTACCACAGCTGCCCCAGCCCAGCCCACACATCCCTCCCAGTTGACCTCGAACCCCTCCCCCTCTGCTCCTTCTCCCCTCTGGGCCCAGGCTCAGCCTCCCAGCTGGCCCTGACCCACTCTGGAGGAGGGGCTGCACCTGGGAGCCCCATTTCTCAACCCACTCCCAGCTCTACTTGACCCTTCCTGCAACCAGCCAAGCAAGGGGCAGTGTCAGGGGGTTGGGCTGTTGGTTTTTTAGGATGGAGACCCCTTAGAAGCAGCCTTGTTTTCCTTGGCTTTCCCCCTCCCCCTCCTTTCCGGAGCTGCCATTAGTGCTGACCCCCTATGCCTGCCCACCCTTCCCTGTCTGTGACCTTTGACCTTCGGTGTTAAATCCCTCCAGCTGAGGCTCTTTGGCCCCTGAGTGACCCTGGTCCAGGTCCCCTGGGGGGCCTCCCTGCTCCTGGTGCTCTTTGCAGAGACACCTGCCAGCCCCTCCCTCACTAATAGGGAGGGGGTATCCTGGGAAGCCAGACAGTGAGTCACCTCAATTCCAGGCACCACTACGTTTGGGGTGAGTGGCTTCAGGGATTTGCTGGAGCCAGGCCACAGCCTGTAGGGAAAAGCCTCTGGCATAGGAGTCTGATGTCCTGGGTTCCAGTCTTAGTGCCCTCACCAATGGCCAGCCTCTTCCTCTCCCCTGGTCTCAGTGTCCTCATCTATAAAACCAAGGGATCAGACAAGGTGAGCTTGGGGCCAGGAATTTAGCTCAGTGGTTAGAGGGCTTGCCTCGAAAGCACAAGGTCCTGAGTTCCATCCCCAGCACCAAAAACAAAAACAAACAAGGTGAGCTTGCTGAGCTCCATAGTCCAGGAGGATACTGGGCAGCGGGTGAGAGAAGAGGAGAGAGGGTAAGTCCAACAAAAGCCAACTTTCAATTACCCGTGGGTGGAGCCAGTATGAATAACTCGATGCCATAGACATCTCAAAACCTCATTTTAAACAATCATGTGAACTGAGTCCCCCCCAAAAAGCTTTTGTTTCTAAAAAGCCCAGCTGTGAACTGGTAGCCACAGCCATTTCTTCTCCTGCCCAGGCTCCCCTTGCAGGAAGTAGGAGTTGGGGACTGGAGGGTGAATTCCCCTGCTTGAAGACAAAAGGCCCACCAAACCCCCTCTTTGGGGTCAGGAGGGAGGTTAGACCCCGCTTCAGAGACCTTGAGATTCCCTCCACCCTTCTGCTGGTTTAGCCATGGCCTCAAGCAGTGGGAGGGTCTTTTGGCCACCTAATCCTTACAAGGTCTGAGCTGTGGTGTGGAGGCAAAAATGCGTTTCCCCCATATTTTCCCATTTGCTTTTCCATCCACCCAGTGGACTTGCCTGGAATCTGAATTTTCTACTTGGGTGAGGGAGTATAGCCAGTACTAGACAGTTTGGGGCAATCCCAAGATGAAGGAGACCAGCAGCAGCTGTGCCCTGGGGACCAGATGTTGAGGCAGGGGCAGGCCTGCTCTTTGGGATGCATCTGGGGTGGGGCTCTGCTGGAGGCCGGCTGGGGGGGGGGCTTGCTGCCCCTGGCCTGCCCCTCCAGCCCTGCATGCCTCGAAGCTTCCTGTATTCCAGGGAAGGCCTTGAGGAGGCCCCTCACACAAGTGGGAAATTCAGATTCCACCCAAGTCTTGAGTTGGGCAGAAGGGGAGTGTTGGTGGCATGGGGCACTGCCTTTTCTACCAAGACTGCAAGAAACTTCCCTGAATCCCTCCTGTACTCAAGTGATGGTCATTATATTTCACAGCAGAAGACAAAAGCCAGAGGGGGCTCCTTGAGGTTACTGGGGGAGGGGTTCTTCCCTTTACCCACCTAAGTGCCTCAGGAGTGGGGCTCAGTGCTGAGAAATGAAGGACCCTCTTCTAGTTCATGAGTTATCTCTGGGACCAGCCAGAAAGATATAGCTTCCCACACTCTGTCAAGTTATCTCCTCTTCCAGTGGCTGTGAAGGGTCCCCAGAGATGGGCCTGAGGCTCTGATACACATCTGAGGGTTCACCTCTTGGAGGACACCAGGGCCATTTGGGGTGTGGGACACCCATCCCTGTATTAGCCTGCTGGGCCATTTGGGTGGCACAGGACACCCATCCCTGTATTAGCCTGCTGGGCCATTTGGGTGGCACAGGACACCCATCCCTGTACTAGCCTGCTGCCAACCAGGGTGTCGGGACCATAGCCCAAGCAAAGCTCATGGGACACAGCTGCTAACCCAGTGTGGCTGCCTGTGGCCCCACCCTGATAAATTCTAATCCAGGTGTGGCCTGAAGTGAGGACTGGGCATTTTATTTGGGAGAGGGGTATTTTCCTTTTTTTTGGTGCCAGCGCTTGAACCTCAGGGCCTTGAGCTTTCAAGGAAAGCACTCTAACCACTGAACTAAATCCCCAATCCTGGGTGGGGGCAGTATTTTCAACAAGCGCCACAACAAACTGACGGGCTGGAGTTGGGCCACTGTTTTGACCCCAGGGACAGGAAAGGACCTGCTGGCTGGGCATGCTGGCGCATACCTGTAATCCCGCACTTGGAAGGCTGAGGCGGAAGGATAGCTATGAGTTCGAGGCTACCCTGGGCTATACAGTGAGTTCAAGGCCAGCCTGAACTACATAGTGAGACCTTGTCTCAAAAAAAAAAAAAGGGAAGGACCTGCTGGTGCTGGCGGTGTGGGAGTCTTCTGCAGGGGCAGCCTGGGCTGACCTAGGTTTTTCTCCTGGCTCAATTTAGCTCCATAAGCCCCTGCTGTCTCTAGTAAATAAAAATTTATCCCTAGATCCCCAGGTGGGTAGGTTGGAGGCAGTGAAATAGATTGGGGGGTAGAACAGTTTCGGGGGGGACACTTCTAAGGACCCTTGTAAAAAAAAAAATCCAACCAGCACAAATGTCTTTCGCCGGCCTGGTGAACTTTGCAGGAACCTCCATCCCTCACCTGAAACTGTCAGGTTAACCTTGTGTGAGAAACCCATTTATCCTTACTTGACAAATGAGGAAACTGAGACTCAGGAGGGAGAAGGGCAAATGGCCAAATGGCCAAATGGCCTGTTATGGCTGAGCAGGCTGGCACTTAATTTCCCAGCCCGGGAGTAATGGGTCCTGCTCTGGAGGGTAGCTTGAGCTGGCCAACAAGCAGCTGTGTGCCCTGGGCCCCCAGTCCATCCTTTCCCTGGAGCTGCCCCCACCTCAGCTCTAGGCCTCTTCCTGGGGGGTGGGAGGTGGGAGTTGAGGCCTAGCCCTCCTCCCTATTCCTGCTCTGGGGCTCAGGGATCCTTCCAAGATAAGGGTTTCCAGGAGTCTACTCTACCTCCACTCCTTAGGTAGTCCAGAGGACCATCCTGAGGGACCTTTCTTTTGCTGTCCCAAATGGGACATCTCCCTCTAAGTATCCTCAGGCTGGGCAGGTGCAGCTGGCCTTCTACTCCCCGTCCCTGAGAAAGGGTGGAGGCTTTGGTTAACTGGTGGCCAGGATGGGAGGGGCCTGTGAGGCACGGAGATGGGAAGTGATTCTGGGTGAGGAATGGGGGGGCTTCCCATCTGCTCCAGATGCTCCTAGTGGTGGGTGGGGAGAAGGGGCTGGGAATCTTCCAGTGCTTTGACTGTGGGGACAGGCAGCGTGGGCTTCCTTATGCTCTTTGTTTTTGCTGCCTGAGAGGCCAGGTAGTGCCCACCATGGGGAGGGGCCCATCCTGTGAGTGTGACATGTGTATGCACATGTACTCTAGCCTTGGCAGATGGCTGCTGGGGAGGGGACTCAAACCCAGCCCCTGGTCTCCTCCTCTAGTCATGGCCAAGAGCGGGTAGGAAGCCTGTCCAGGCCCCAGGAGACTGCTGAACCGACTGAGTCAGCCTATGGCTGGGAGCCTCCAGGAAAACAGCCAGCCGGCCAAACAGGGTCTCTATTGGGGCACCATGTGCACACAGATTAGCACCCCACTGGGACTCTGGCCATAAAGAGGCTGTTGGGGATTGCTGGGGGAAATTGAGGTTCTGAGAAATTTGGGGGTATGGGGTCAGGGAGGGACAGAAGGGAACTGGAGGCTGGGGCTGTTTGGTCCTACCCCTGAAATACCAGTTTTGCCTGGAATATGCCTCACTTCTACTCCTTCCCTGTTCAGTGCAATGGCCAGGTGTAGGGCAGCTGTGTCTGGAGGAAGCCTCTTCCCCTTGCCCTCACTGTCCCCCTGAGTCTGGCTGGCAGGTCCTTGCCTGGGTTAGTTCTCCCCAGAGCCACACCCTCCTTTATTTGCACTGTCAGCCCCTACGTTTCCAGGCACAATGGCCTCAGCTGTGATGTCCCCTTTCCCCAAGGCTGTAGGGTCCTCCATCATCCTTCCAGTTCAGACTTTCTCTCAATCCAGGCCTGCTGGCTGTCTGCCTAATGGTCCCTCCATCCTGGTATGTGAGGACATGCTCCAAGGATACCCACTGGTCACCTTGCTTGGTCCTGTGGATCCTGGAGCAGGCCAGGCCTGGCAAGACCCTGCCCAATGGGTGTTACCTTTTGGAAGGAAAAGGATAAGGATGGGTTTGGAGGCTGCCCCAGCTCTTAGATTTGCTTTATTGCCCAGAGTGGAGCAAGGGCAGGGGACGGCAAGGGTGGCCTGGAAGAGGGGTGTGGGGTGGCAGCCAGAGGTTGTGTGGTGACCTGGCGGTGCCTGGTCTTGCCTAGCTCACTGGGGGCAGGGCTGGGTGGGAGTGTCAAGAGATGAAGCTGGACCCTTCCAGGCATCCCAGATGATCAAGACAATCTGTATTGTGCTCTCCACCCCCAATCTGTACCTGGATCCCTTGTTCCAGACAAGAGGAAAAGACATCTCTGCCAAGGGAAGAGGTCCTGCTTCTAAACTTGACCTTGGGAAGTCATTTCCCTCTTTAGGACTCAAGCCCCTCCCATATCCCACCTCCACTCCACCTATCTACCTCACCTGGGTAGTGGGGATGAGAAATGAATTCATTCATTCATTCACTCAGAAAACATCCACTGAGGATGAAGAGTTAAGAAGTAAAGAGTAGTTAAGATATTCTAGCTCCAGTTCCACTCCAGGACAGCCCCATCCTTTCACAGTGGGAAAACTGAGCCCCAGGGCCTTATCCCACCTCAAGTTGGGTCAAGCCTGGTTTTCTGACTTGGGGTCCCAAGGACTTTACATAACTGCCCAGTTCATTCTGGTTGGAGGAATGAGCTTGGAGCCAGGGGCTGTGGGAAGTGGGGGAGTGGTTGGCTAGTATGATCTTCCCTTTTTCTTTTCTTTTTCTTTTCTTTTTTTTTTTTTTTTGTGGTGCTGGGGATTGCCCTTTTTTCTTTCCTTTTCTGTTTCCTCTGTGTGTGTGTGTGTAGTATTGGGAGTTGAACCCAGGACCTTTGCACTGTGCTACACACACCCTTAGCTCTTTAAATTTTTTTTTTTTTATATTTTTTTATTTTTTTTTGGTGCTGGGGATCGAACTCAGGTCCTTGTGCTTGCTTAGGTCCTTGTGCTTGCAAGGCAAGCACTTTAACCACTGAGCTAAATCCCCAGCCCTAAATTTTTTTTTTATTTTGAGGGAGGGTCTAAGTTGTTAATTTTCCCAGTGTAGGCTCAAAATTTTGATCCTCTTGCCTCAGCCTCCCAGAATGCTGCAATTACAGGTGTGGAGATCTCTTTTTCTACCCACAGTGGGCTTGGAGCTGCCCAGGGCCCCAGAAGTACCCCTGCCCACTCCAGGCCTCCCTTCTTGGAAGGAGGCTTCAAATGCCAGGAGCAGGATGGAGGCTGCATGGGGCTGAAGGTCAGGAAACAGTGCACAGGACACTGTGTGAGGGTCAGGCATACTCAAGAGCCAGTGACATTATGGTATTTAGTGATTCATTAGTGAGGACTTGGACCCAGAGTGGCCATAGTGGGCATCACAGAGCCGCTGTTGGGGAAGACACCCTGCCTTCAACCTTGGGGACAGAGGCACGTCCTCTCTGAGCAGGCTCTTGGGCATGGGGGGAACAGCCCATGTAAAGCTACAAGAGGGTGAATCTTGGAAGACTTGCTGGAGGAGGGAGCTGGAGGGGCCTGACAGGTGAAGGAGAATATGGGGATAGGGAAGGTTGTGAGACAGGAACTGGGTGATGCTGGAGAGGTGAGCCTTAGGCTTTCCAGAGGCAGGGATGATGAGCACTGGATGTGCTGAAGGGGAGGGCCCAAAACAGAAAGCTCTGGCTTGAAAGGGCAGGTAGTATTCTGCTGTGGACAGCACTCCATAGCTTCCAAGTACCCTCTTGGTTCTGGCCCAGCCCTTCCCACACCCTCATGGGCCTCTTTCTTTGCTGCCTCTTCCTGAGGCCACATTTCTGGGCTTACACAGCCTTGGGCTCAAGAAGATTGGGCTTTGGAGTGAGAAGGTGAATCCCAGCTGTGCTGTGTAGGAGCTCTGTGACCTTGGTCAACTTCCTTATCTAGAAAACGGGGAGAAGAACATCTCACTCATAAAGCCGGCAGGACGAACTCAGATGGTACGTGAAGGGCATGCTAGCTGGTCCTCAGCTATGAAGGACCCCATGCTCCCTCTGCCCTGAGATTCCTCACCCCATGTCCATTTGGCTGATTCCTATCTGCCTCCCCGGCCTTAGCAGAGCAGTGCACCCTAACTCTTTCCACTGCCCAGTGCCTGTGCTCCTTCAAGGCCTAATTCCATCTGACTTCTCTGTCATGTATCCTCATCCCCCCCTTCCCCCAGCTAACAGAGGGCTGAGTGCTGGAATGCGTGAATGAGACAGGAGGGAAGGGCCAAAGTCCAGAGCCTGCCTGACCCCTTCTTGCTCTCTGAGTTGGCAGGTGCAATTGTTCCTAGTGGCCAGGTGCCTGCCCCAGGGTGGTGGGAGCTGTGGGTTACAGGCATGGCGCCCGGGGGACTTAGGTGTCAGGTCTGCCTGCAGCCAGACATAGTTTGGAAAGCAGTTTCCCTCCCTTTGGGGACCGGACCTCATACACCCTGTTCCACCAAGCACAAGCTCCTAAGTCTTGGATCGTGACATTGGAGCAGGGATATGTTTGTGTACTGGTGTCACACGTGCACATGCCTGTGTCTGGGGGTCTTGAGAATGACTATTCACGTCCTATGGCACACTAGGCAGTGCCTGTGCTCTCCACAGAGAGCTCTGGTGAGTGCCCAGCCCTGCTGCCCACCGAGAGTGGCAGTGCTGCCTGTGCCAGGCCTTGCTGGGTGTGTATCCCAGTCTGGCTTCCCTGGTGCTGGCCCCTCCCAGGGATCTGGGCGGCCTGCTGGCCCAGCCCTGTTGTCCTTCCCTCCCAGCCAGGCAGGCGGAGGTGGGGGCTGCTTGGCAGACTCCTTTGGCTGAGGCCCAGGTGTAGGCAGCGCTTGTGGCCCCATGAACTGCACCCCCCCAAACTGGGCAGACAGGAAAATACCAGACATAGTTGTGCAAAGGTGGCTGCAGGCAGGCAGGCAGCAGGGGGTGGGGGCTGCCTGATGGGGCCCAAGCCACCATGACAGAGGGGAAGCTTCTGTACCAGGCTGGCCCTGCAGATGGCTTGCCATGTGTATCTGTAAGAGTGTACTGGGCTCCCGAGGTCCAGTGTCACCCTCTCTGCTGGCATCTGACCAGGAAGTGCATGTGATAGAGGCGAGTGAGGGGTTTGGGGAGCCACCCAGTAGTGTGCCTTCCAGATCTAGCTCTGTCTGAACTATCTGGGCCTGACCTTTGTAGGTCCAGGTTACTATAGGGGACACGTCCAGCCCAGGACCTGAAATGAAAATCCTCAGGGCTTCCAGTTGGCATCTTCCCAGGGGCAGGCACAGGGCCAAGACTTGTCCTGCAGGATGCCCTGAATCCCTGGGACCATTCATTATCTTAGTGTCTGAATTACCAAGAGGAAATCAAAACAGTAACAGGTACCTGTTTGAGGCCCCACAGCCAGGGATGGTGCACGGAGCTGCAGCCAGGCAGCCTGACTCTGTGGTCTTGTGCTGTGAACTTGTAGTAGCTGGGGGGGTTCTTGGCACACACCATCCTTAGGTGCTGCTCAGCTGGTTACCCTGCGTTCCCACTGGGGTGGGGTGCAGGTTGAGTGTCCCTCTTGGGTTGGGAGGGGCTTCCTGTGAAACCAGAGATTCCCCAGGAACGGGAACCCCAGGCCCCTCCAGGAAGTGCTGCCTGCCCAGGCCCCTCTTCTGGGATCTACTGGGCCTGGCCTCAGGGTTACAGCTTCCCAGCCTGGAGGAAGGCCTCTATCTCCAGGCTGATGGGGTCTCTCCTGGGCCTGTCAGTGTTGGTGGCTAGCTACAGTCACACTAGGGCAGCAGACACTCAAGGTTGTTTTGAGGGGCACAGGCCAGTCAGTGGCCTTAGCAAAGCCAAGGGTCTCCAAGTTTGGGGTAAGACTGTCATATCTGTGGGCACAGAGGGGAGGGCTAGTCCCCCACTGAGCTGTGGCAGGCAATGGTGACAATTCACATGACAGGTTTTACAAAGCACCTACTGTGTGCTTGGCTCTGTCTTAGATGTGATAGGTGCTCACTGTCACATCCTGATGGGAAACAGGAATGACTAGATGTGCAAGCATTACTTTGCTTTCTCTACAAAACCCCATGTGGGGTCCTATTTTGGGAGTGGTGGTGCCGGGGATTGAACTCAAGGCCTTGCACTTGCTAGGCAAGTGCTCTACCACTGAGCTAAATCCCTAATCTCAGGTCCTGTTATTTTTAGCATCCCCCTCAAGGCCTATTTCCATCTGACTTCTCCATTGCCCCCACTTTAGAGACAAGGATGACAAGGAAGCAGCAAAGCCAGGTTGGGGCTGAGTTGATGCAACCCATGTTTGGGACTCTGCTTTGCTGCCTGGTCAGGAAGGGAAACCCTGCCTCTGCCCTCCAGCCCCTGCTGCTGGGCAGCCAAAGAGGGTGGAACTTTTGGCTAGAGTAGGGAGCCACAGCCAGTTCGCAGGAATGTAGGGCTGTGGGGCCCGTTTGCTTTGGCAGCTCTGCTGCCGCCAGCTCTCCATGCCTCCTGGTGCCCCCCCCATTAGGTCAGCCCCCTCCACCCTCTGTCTGTCTGCTGCCCTTCCTGGGCCCTACCTAGCTCCCACAAGCCCCTGGGTAGGGAGAAAATGCCCAGTCTGAGTCTTTGTCCCTCCCCATGTCCAAGGACAGAACTCTGCAACAGATCAGGCATGCCCTGATTCCTGGTCACTTGATTCCTGAGCCTCAGCTTTTGCATCTGTAAAGTAGGGATGAAACAGCACCTGCCTTGACAGGTGCTGGCATGTTGCTGGCTATCAACAGCTAGCTCTGGTTACCTGTCATGGTGATGCATACCCACTGCTTCTGTTCCTGGGCTTGCCACTGCCTTGTGCCACTTGGGGCAGTGCCTCCCTTCTGGCACTGTTTCCCCCTCTGTAAGACCAGAATACTGAAGTGAGGGTGCCTACCAGAGCAAGACCACATGAACTTGTGAGAAGTGCAGTGTGTTCCCTAAGTCCTAGAGTGGACTTGCCACAGCCGACCCAAGAGGCAGTCTTAGGAATATCCCAGGAACAAGGGGTATCCTTCACATTGCCCTTGACAACACTGATACACTCAATGGTCACTCACCTGAACCCACACTGCTATGGGGTGGGCAGGGATACAGGCTCCCGGTCTTATAGAATGCAAGGTCCTCTGCTTCTGCCAAGGAGACTAAGCCCCAACCCACAATGCACCTTCACCCCTCCAGGTTCAGGGCCAACCAGCTGCTCTCCTTCCCTGCTTGGGGGGGGCCTTCATCCAGAGCAGGAGTCTAGTTGGCTACCATTAGCCTGGTGACCTTGAGCCTCAGTTTCCCCATTGGGCCTGACCCTTCCAGTTGGGAAGGAGGGTGGGGATGGAGACAGCCCTGCCCAGGCTGCCGGGCGTGGCTGGTGGGCCTATTCTCCCAAGCCAGCCTCAGGCCCTGCAGCTGGGGGCCGTCTGCAGGGGTGCACAATAGCAGCCATTGTCTTGGCCCTGCTGGGGGGAGTGCCCAGCCCACCCTCTGGATGACCCCCCACCCCTGCCCTGGGGTGGGGGAGGGCTGTACCCCACCCCCACCACCCCGGTGGTCCCCCACACCGCCCCCTCCCATGCTTCCTCCCTCCCACCAACTCTGCTTCCTTTCCCTCCCTCTTTTCTAATTAGTTCCTTTTGCAGCTGCAGGAGCTGCATAGGGCCAAGGCAGTCCGACCACCGGACCACCAGCCTCACTGTGGACCTGGACCCTCAAGGGGGGGCGGCGTTCGAGGATGGGGGCATCACACAACACACTGCCTGGCAGCAGCCAGTGCATCAATGCCCAGGCCTTTGGTTGCTGAGCACAGCTGCATGCTGCTACAGCAATGTTTGAAACGGCACTCTGTCATCCAACCCATGGGAAAACTGAGGCATGAGAGGTTCTTCATCAAGGCCCAGAGGGAATTGGTGTGGGCCAGCCAGTGCGATCTGCTCTCTACATACTGGCACTGCACCCTGTGAGCACCCAACTGTGAGAACACCAGGCTTCTGTCCTCAGGGACCACACCACTCCCAGGAACAGACATGCCCTAGGGCCAGATCTCACGGACAGCAGACAGCAAGGGGCTTGCTGGAGATCCAACGCTGGTTAAATTTGGTTAAATTTGCCGTCTTAGAATGAGGCAGCAATGCATGTTCTTGGTAAAAATAAAAAAAATAGAATGAGGCAGGCAGCTGTATCACCCTTCACTATTCTCCAACCTCCTGTCTCTGTCTCCCTCCTTCCTGAGCTTTAAATCAGGTGATGGCATTGCTAGTCCTCAGGTGCTTGACTTCAGGCTTCTAGAACAGCAGGAACCTAGCTCTTGCCTGTCTTCTTTACCCAGCCCAGGAACAAAGAGCAGAGCCGAGCCCAGACTGGCTGCTGCTGGCTGGGGATGGGGAGGGGACACTTTGAGGATGGCTAAGGTCGGAGCAGGAGAGAGGTCACAGGACCTTTCCTCCCTAGGGGGCCGCCCTCAGAGTAAAAAATCCAGGCGGGCAGGCCAGCCTGGGGTGGGGGTGTTGGGAGGTGTGGGCCTTGGGGCGGTTCCTTCCTCCTCCTTTCCCAGGAGGGGGAGGCAATGCCTGGGCTGGGCTCTGGCTTCCTTGGGAATGAACCCCTGCCTCTCTGGGCTGAGCCCTGCAGCAGGAAGTGGGGGTGGGGTGGGGTCCCTGGGGACTGGGCCTGGTAATGGGGGGGAGGGTATTGAAGGTTCCCCCCTCCCATCTTGGGGGGGCTGTGCCTAGTCCCATCCTGGGAGATAAGCTTCTCCTGGGGCCCTCCCCAACTCTATGGGGGAGGCAGTATCCCCTGCAGGTCATAAAACCAAAGTGATCCACAGCAATGGCTCCTTCCCAGCTCCCTCTGGCAGTCATGTATGTGGAGGGCAGATGCCAAAGGATGTTGCTTGGGCAGTGTTGCCAATGTCTGCTTAAATTCCCAGCTCCCAAACCATCCTGTCCTGTGGTCCTGTTCTCTACACTGGGGGACTGGGATGAGGACAGGGGCTGTGGGGATGCCTGTGGCCCTGGGCCAGCAGAAGGACCAGGCCACAAGCCCTTCCTGGCTCCTGAATTCTTAATCAGCATAAATATTTACTTCCTTCCTCCCCTTCCAGGCTCCTAGCACAGAGGAGCTTCAGGGAGGTTGGACTGGGCCTGTGTCTAAAAATAAACAGGTGGAAGGACAGGCAGACATACAGACAGACATAACTGTGCGCTGGGGTGGGGGGGTCAGGCTGAGGGCAGCTCCCTGCCCCCACAGAGGAATGGAGGAGGAGGCTCAAGGCCACTCATCCCTGTCATTCACCTACCTGCCAGCTAGGGTCTGGGTCCTTAAGGAGAGGGTGGCACTCTGGTCTCCATGCCCCTCCCACTGCTGGCCTAACAGATGACAGCCCTTACAGGGTCAAATTACAGACCCGAGTCCCACGGCCAAGAGCTGCTGGCTGCCCATGCTTTGGTGACCTGGGCCTCAGAGGCTGGACAGTCTCCCTGTGCTCAGAGACTCCATGTTAACTATATTCAATGGGATCTAAGGTGTCCCTGCAAGCAGAAGGTCTTGAGTGAGGGAAGGGATGATCTTGTTTCTGGTGTGTTTGGGGGGAGCCGAGGGGAAGGATGACGGGCTGGGGGCCAGGTGAAGACTAAAGTGTTGGCCTAGAGAAGGAGTGACTGCAGGAGTGAATGGAGATGTCAGGCTTGCTTTATTGAGAGCACTGAGGCACTGCTGGATTCATATGGGCCACCCTAGCACCCAAGGGCTCATGGAGGGGGGCATCTGAAGTCCTTTCTAAATGGTGGTTATGCCCACCACGTCCACTCTTTTGTATTAAATTCAGTGAATTACAGGATCTCACAGTGATACTTGGTTAACAGAGAGATCTTCAAGTCCACCAATCTTGGCTAGCAAAGGCCAGAAAACTGGGGAATTTCTCCCCCATGTGGGAAGAGACTGCTGCTTGGAAAATGAAGTGTGAGTTTGGAGGGGAGAGTGGGTCAGTGGAACTCATGAGTCCATTTATAAGTGAAGACAATTACAACAGTGAGAAATTCTAAGAAAATGAAATTACAAACCAGGCATAGCGGCATACCTGTAATCCCAGCACTCTGGGAGGCTGAGAAAGGAGACAGCCTGGGCAATTTAGTAATTTTTCCAGACCATGTCTCAAAGTAAAAAGTTAGAAATTGGTTGGGGATGTAGCTTAGTGCAAAGGCCCTGGGTTTAATTACCAGCATCACCAAAAGAGAGAGAGAGAGAGAGAGAGGGAGGGAGAGGGAGAGAGATTATAACAGAAGAATATTACCACCAGTAAAAATAACAAAAAAACCCACTATATGTTTTTTACATAACAATTGATCTACTCTACCAAGCCTGCTTCCCTTGGACTGGCCTGGCCAAAGTCCCCAGGTGCCCCCTGGTGGCAGCTAGGAGCAGAGCACCCAATGGTCTGTAGATGCCTCTCCTTGGCTTCACCTGGGAGGTGGGGTCCTTTGCCTGTGTCCCCCGCCCCTCCCAGCCAACCTTTGTACGGCTTGTCTAGGACGAATTCTTAGCCTGGTTCCCTTGGAGGTGACACAGTTGCCTGCTGGCCACAGGTAGGCACTTAGCAGTTAATGGCTGGAAAACACTAAGTGCTGTCTTAGAGGAGGGTCATGGAGGCTTGCTGTTCCCATGGCTTGCTTCTGGGTCTTTGGACTTGGACTGGTCAGACTTCTCAGGTGTGGAGAAGTCTGTCAGAAATGACGTGGCTAGCCAATTCCTGGGAGGAGATCTATCTTTGAGGTTTTGGATCTGGTAGCTCTGCCACTTCCTAGCTCTGCAACCGAGGCACTGTCTCTAAAACTGTTTCACAGGAAGATGGAGGGCATGAATGCTGAGTATGATGGTGCAGACCTATAATCCTTGCTACTCAGGAGGCTGAGGCAAGAGGATTGTGAGTTCAAGGCCAGCCTGCACTATATAATGAGACTTGTTTTAAAAATAAAATATAAGAAAAAAGAGCTGGAGATGTAACTCAGTGGGAAAGCACTTGCCTAGCATGCACAAGGCCCTGGGTTTATTTACTCCCCCAGGACCACAAAAAAAGGCGTGAGGCAGAGTAAGCGTGAGAGAGCAAGTGCAAGAGAGCAAGCATGAGCTTTGCCTCCCCAAAAGATTCATGGAAAGCAGATGTGGAACCTGAGCAAACAGCTGGTTCTCTCAATAATTCCTGCTGGCTAAGGCTATTCAGAGCATCTCTCTACCCACCCACTCCCTGTTCCTGTGTGCTTTAATGGGTGCAGTCTGAAGAAGAGCCTGGGGTTATAGTGTCAGCACAGCCCATCCTTTCCCAGGTTCCTGCCTGAAGTCCAGTTGATCATCCCCTTCTGCCTGCTGCCCCCTCTGACACTAGCCCCCCATCGCCATGCATTCCTTGGACGAGCCGCTTGACCTGAAGCTAAGCATCACCAAGCTCCGGGCGGCGAGAGAGAAGCGGGAGAGGACACTGGGTGTGGTCCGGCACCACACTCTGCACAGGGACCTGGGCCTGGTGGATGACAGCCCCACACCTGGCTCCCCAGGCTCCCCACCTTCAGGTATTGCACAAGGCAGGGTCGGGGGCTCAGATGTGATTGACCCATGCTGATAAGAAGGATAGCCAAGGCGTGGCCACAGGATGTAGCTGCAGTCCCTCGCAGCTTTGATTTACAGCGCTACACACATGCTTGTCCATCCATCCTCCCAGAAGTTTAGCTTTGGATGAGGGAGCTAAGGTCACCCAGTTCATGCAGCTGGCACAGAGACCTCTAGAAGAATGTGATAGTGGTATGTGGGTTGTCCAAGAGTAAGCAATAGTCCCAAGACCTCACCTCCTGGGCTTTGAGATGGTACAGCTTGTCAACCAGGATGATAGAGTTTGGGGACTGAGCCCAGCAAAGAGCGCTTGGTGCTCATGTCCAGTGTACACTCGCCCCCTCTGTTCTACCTCCATGTGGATCCTGAAAACCAGGGTCTGAGTTGGAAGGCTCAGGAAGCAGCCCAGTCCAGATCTCCCATTTTATAGAAAGGAGCACTCAGGCAGGAAGGGGCCTGGGAAAAGTTGTATGACAGGGAGCCAGGTGTCCTGTACCAAAGTTCCTATTCTGTTGTTTACCTTGTGTGGCAGACTACCCCATTTGTAAAATGGGTGGGTCCCACTTCCTGTCTTACTCCCTGGCTAAGCGCTCATGGGAGTAAAGATCAAACATGATGGGCGATGTCATCACATCTGTTAGCTGCATAGGTTGTGCCTTTGATACCCGGGGATCCCAGGGTAGTTTTTGGAGGTGTGGCTGATGTCTGCTCCCAGGGTCACCATGGAGACACAGGGACCTAGCCCACTAGGGCTTCTGGTTCCTGGCTGCAGCACCCTGAGTGAATTATGCTTCTCCCTTAGGCTTCCTGCTGAACCCCAAGTTCCCTGAGAAGGTCGATGGACGCTTTTCTGCAGCCCCTCTGGTGGACCTCAGTTTATCACCACCATCTGGGCTGGACTCCCCCAATGGCAGCAGCTCACTGTCCCCTGAGCGCCAAGGCAATGGGGACTTGCCTCCAGTGCCCACTGCTCCGGTAAGAAGGGGTGAGGATTCTGGAGAGAGAAGGTGTATTGGTTTCCAGGGGCTCCATCACAACCACCACACAACTGGCAGGCCTCAAATAACAGAAGCCTGTTATTCTCTCCCAGTTCCGGAAGCTAAAGTCTAAAGTCAAGGTATTTGCAGGGACAAGCTCCCTCTAAAGCTCTAGGAAGAAAGCCTTCCTTGCTCCCTGAGCTTCTGATGGCTTCTGGCAGTCTGGCATTCCTTGTGTGATAGCTGTATCCCTACAATCTCTGCCTCCATCTTCACATGACTTCTCAGGACTTCTTCCTCTGTATGTGCACCTGTATTTCTCTTTCCTTTCTGTTATAAAGACACCAGTCACTGAGTTTAGGGCCATCCTAATCCAGCAGAACCTCATCTTAACTTGATTTCATCTGCAAAGACCCAATTTCCAAATAAGGTCACAAACACCAGTACCTGAGATTGGTGTTGGGATGTATCTTTTGGGGGAGACCATTTGGTCCACCCCAGAGGAGAGGACAGAAGGGGTCTGGGCTTGCCAGAGGGTCCCAACAGGGCACTAACCAGCTCTGTCCCTTGTCTTCTTACCCTAGGACTTCCAGCCACTGCGGTATTTGGATGGTGTCCCCAGCTCCTTTCAGTTCTTCCTGCCCCTGAGCTCTGGGGGTGCCCTGCACCTGCCTGCTTCTTCGTTCCTCAACCCCTCCAAGGACAAGTGCCTCTCGCCAGAGCTACCCCTACCCAAGCAGCTGGTGTGTCGCTGGGCTAAGGTGAGTGGGGGCCAGGAAGAGTGGTGGGGCCCAGGGTAAGCATCCTCCTCAGACCTTGCCTGGCCCTGCAGTGTAACCAGCTCTTTGAGCTCCTACAAGACCTGGTGGACCATGTCAATGACTACCACGTCAAACCTGAGAAGGACGCAGGGTACTGCTGCCACTGGGAGGGCTGTGCCCGCCACGGCCGTGGCTTCAATGCCAGGTGAGGGAGCAGGAACAAGGGAAGGGGGGAGAAGCTGGGTATGTAGTGAGCTGAGTGCCCCCATGTCCTTCCCGGAGCAGGTACAAGATGCTCATCCACATCCGCACACACACCAATGAGAAGCCACACCGCTGTCCAACCTGCAACAAGAGCTTCTCCCGCCTAGAGAACCTGAAGATCCACAACCGGTCCCACACAGGTCAGAGGGCTGGGCAGGTTGGAAGCAGGAAGGGAACTCTAAAGGAGGACTGGACCTTGGAGATGAAGGCTAAACTAGATACAGTAGTACATACCTACAGTCCCAGCTAATTAGGAGGCTAAAGCAAAAGGACTGCTTGAGTCCAGGAGTTCTAGATTGACCTGGACAATACAGCAATATCCCATCTCCAAGAACAACCACCACCACAAAAACATTTGTCTCATGCAAAGTCTTTGAAATCTGGTGTGTATCTTACTCTCTCACAGCACATCTCTATTTGGACCAGCTGCATTTCAAAGGTTCAGCAGAGTTGTAGAGCCTCAGTAAAGCTTGAGCCATTTGGTGGTATAAGGCTGCCAAATAAAAAGGGCAGCCAGCACTCAGTACTTTCTATAGGCCAGGCCTTTGCAGAAGCTTTATATAACTATATTATGGCTAGTCAAAATATATAATAGGTTTAAATAAAAAGAAATTATTACAGCTGGTACTGTGGTACATGCCTGTAATCCCACACTTGGGAGACTGAGGCAGGAGGAGTGCCACAAGTTCTTGGCCAGTCAGGGCTATATAGTGAGTTCAAGGCCAGCCTGGATTACATACCCTGTCTCAAAAAAATAAAAATAAAAATAAAGAATTAGTACAATAAAAGACACACTACCATTAACCTCTTCTTAAAATACTCCCCCTTGCTTTGAACACACTTATCCTATTATTCTTGCTGTTTGAAGCAGTTCTGGAAGTTTTGTTTTTTTTTTTGAGACAGGGTCTCATTAAATAGTCCAGGCTGGCCTCGAACTCATGGTAATCCTATTGTCTTAGCCTCCCATGTGCTGGAATTACAAGCATGTGTCTCTATGTCCAGCTGAAGTCCTCTTTTGAGAGTATCTTTTAAGAGGTATAATCAAAAATACAGTGAATGCTCCTGCTGAGTGCCATTCAATAGAAAGGCAGGCTCAGAAAAAACATGAGTATGTCCTCATCCAACTTATTCACTAGATAATGGCATGTGCTTCTGGATCTTCCCTCAAGTCAAAATGAATCAATCCAGGACATCAGAGTACCCACAACATTCCAACTAAAGACACTCATGAAAGAAGATGTCCAGAACTACTTCAAGAAGTGGTATATAATGCCAGCACTTGGGAGGCTGAGGCAGGAAGAGTGCAGTGAATTCAAGGCTTGCCTGAGCTACACAGTGTGTTCAAGGCTAGCTTGAACTGTACAGCGAAACCCTGTCTAAAAAAAAAAAGAAGAAGTGGCAAAAACAATGGGATAAGTGTGCTCAAAGTGAAGGGGAGTAGTGGCAATGTGTTTTTTACTGTGATAGATTTTTTAAAAAATTTTAAACATTCACTGTATTTTTGGATCAACACCTATGATAATCTCCAAGGTCAAGTTCTGCACATTGAAGTTCACGCAATCTGTAGCAAAGGAACTGAGGGGTGCATAGCAAGGACACAGCAGAGAGCTGGACCCTAACCATGCTGTGTTCCTCCTGTTGTCTTCACCTGGGTCAGATCTTGGGCCAGGTGCTAGGGATAGCTCCCAATCAGCACATATTCTGAGAGATACGGGGTGGGGGTTGGGGGTGGGGAGATGAGACCCCTCACATGACCTACCCCTGCAGGTGAGAAACCCTACGTCTGCCCCTATGAGGGTTGCAACAAGCGCTACTCCAACTCGAGTGATCGCTTCAAGCACACTCGCACCCACTATGTGGACAAGCCCTACTACTGCAAGATGCCAGGCTGCCATAAGCGCTACACGGACCCCAGTTCTCTGCGCAAGCACATCAAAGCCCACGGCCACTTTGTGTCCCATGAGCAGCAGGAGCTCCTGCAGCTGCGCCCACCACCCAAACCACCAATGCCTGCTCCTGACAGTGCCCCCTACGTCAGTGGGGCCCAGATCATTATCCCCAACCCCGCTGCCCTCTTTGGAGGTCCGAGTCTACCTGGCCTGCCCCTGCCTCTGGCCCCGGGCCCCCTTGACCTCAGTGCCCTGGCCTGCGGCAATGGTGGGGGTGGTGGGGGTGGAGGGAACATGGGCCCTGGGCTGCCAAGCCCCGTCCTGCCCCTCAATCTGGCCAAGAACCCACTGCTACCCTCCCCCTTTGGGGCTGGTGGACTGGGCTTGCCTGTGGTCTCCCTCCTCGCTAGCTCCGCTGGCGGCAAGGCTGAGGGGGAGAAGGGTCATGGGTTGGTGCCTGCCAGGGCCCTGGGTATGGAGGGCCGCAAGACTCCCCTTGACAGGACGGAGAGCAGTCGCTCCCGGCCAAGCCCCGATGGACTCTCCCTGCTGCCGGGCACTGTGTTGGACCTGTCCACCGGCGTCAGTTCAGCAGCCAACAGCCCAGAGGCACTAACACCTGGCTGGGTGGTCATCCCACCAGGCTCTGTGCTGCTCAAACCAGCCGTGGTGAACTGAGCCCGTCTGCTCACCAGCTATGCAGTACAGCCAGCAACTCCAGGCTCCTGCCCTGACAAACAGAAACCCTTCTGCAAAATAGCAATAATATTCCACTGCCCTGGGGCCTGGTGGGCTGTGCTCCTTGGGCAGCTGGAGCCCCAGATGAGGGGACAGTAGGGATGGTGCTAGAAGGTCGCTGCTGGCTTTCCGGCTCCCTAGTGAGGACCTGGACTTGCCGTCCAAGGAGAGCCATGCTCTTGGGTGCTGAGGCCTCACTCCCTTTTGGCCCCCTGCTTCACAGTTTCTGCGAGGCCTTCTTCTGCCCATCCTTCACCTTCAATCTTCCTTGACCTCCTGCCCTGGTGCCTCCTTCATTCTGTGGCTGACCTAGACAGGTCACCTTCCCTCCCTGTTTTGCCCACTTGCCAGGTAGGGGCCAACAGACTGCTGCCCAAGTCTCAGCAGTGGGGGCAGGTAGGGTAGCATCTACCCTGCCTGCTAGTGTCAGTCTCCTTTGCCACTCACTTCCTGTGAGCCATAAGGAGGAGTCCCCAGGGATCAGAGGTCCCACCCTCACCTAGGCTCACCCAGCCCCTGCCCCAGCTTCTTGACACCTTTCCCTCTGGCCCAACTCTCTGGAGGGAAAGCAAGATAGACGCAGGCCCAGCTAAGCCACAGGAAGACACCTCATTCTCCCTGTCTACCCCTATGACAAAGTGCCTCCCGGATTACTGCAGAAGGGAGACCTGCTTGGGTCAGCTGCCCCCACCCTTTGCCCAGCCTAAATCAGCACTGCCAGAAGGTTGGCCACACTAGAAAGAGAAGGGATAGCTGACCACTCACCTGTCCCTGCACTTGGGATCTCTTCCCACTACCTTTTGGGCACACTGGAAGTATGGGAAGCAAGTCCAAGGGATCCAGACCTCTGGGTCAGCCTGGGCTCCATTTTCCTCACCCTGGCTAGGCCTAGCCTGTATAGTGCCACCGTGCAGAAGCCTGCAGGGCACTGGCCCAGCACTAGGGGAGACTGACTGGGATGCCCCAGGCTGGGAGGTAGCTCCATGTCTGGGGATACAAAATCATGGCATGCCAGGAGGGCCTGAAGAGAGGGAGTTTCTTCTAGAGGCCACAGACTGAAGGCCCTGGGCTTGGGGGAGGCCAGGCAGCCAAGGATGCCCATAGGAGGGCCTGGTCCCACTGTTGGGAAAGAGCTGGCTAGAGAAGGAATCTGACTTGTGACAGGATTGCCTCCTTTAGCTTTTCCCAGCTGAGCTCTTTTCCTAGAGGCAGTCTCTCCTGCACTCCCACTTGGCCAGATCCTCTAGGGTTTGTGCTACTCAGAATAGGGTCTAGCTGTTCTGCAGGGGCCAGAATAAGTCAAGGGTGCCGCAGAATAAGTCAAGGGTGCTCCACAAGCCCACTACCCAATCCCAGGAAGTTGAGCCCTGCGAGTCTTATAACCCCATCACCACCTGGCCTCTTGCTGTTCCCTCCTCTGCCAGCAGCTGGGAGCTCTGGCTTCTAGGGGAGTCCTGCCACTAGACTAGAGTGGCCAAGCCCCTCCACTTCCCCATCTACAGAACAAAAGAGCTGCCAGATGGCAGTGAGGTCCTCAGTAGCCCTGAAGTTCCTCTGAGCAGCTCTGCTGACCCCACCCTTTGCTGGACTGCCCTTCTGCCCCAGAGGGGTCACCCTGATCTGGCTGCTGGGCCTAGGACCCCAGCCCTGACAGGGCCTGGCCATGTCAGCTCTGCCCCTTGAAGGGGCTGTGAGCAAATAGGAAGGAGCTGGTCTCCTTTCTTTGGGCCCCACCTGGGACCCAAGTAACCCCTGCCCTTGTCTTCTGTCAGGGCCCCAGGCCTTAAGTCCCTGGCTGGGAGGTTACGGGCTTGAGACTCAAGCCCAGGAGCAGAGGAACAGGGCACTGAAAGGTGACATTAGCTCAGCATGTGATTCTGTGATAGACCAGGCTTGGAAAGGCCAGTGAACTTTTTGTTGTTGTCAGTTTGTTGTTGCACATTCCAGGATATCAGTATTTTAACAGGTTCTAAGTGCCTTTCTATTGTAGCTTATGTTTTTCCTCCTCTTGGCTCCATTGCTGTTAGCATAGAGTTTAAAAAGAGATAAGCTAATGACTATAACAATATATTCCTCCATGTGAGAGGAAGTTTATAAAGAAACAATAAAAGTGAGTTGCAAAGATGGTTTCTGTGTCATGGACATGCCCGGAACTGGGCTGCCTGACCCTAGGCCACTCCATCCTATGACTGGCTGTGGGGTCCCCCAACTGTTAGCACACAAAGACCCCAACCAGGGTCTTCTTCCTTGATGCTATAGGTGCCACCTCTATGTGGCCAGGAGTGCTTGGGTGGGGACAGGCACCAAGAGCAGAGACAGAAGACGCTGGACTAAGCACATTACAAGGTTCAGGTCCTCGACCTGCCACTGTCTTCCGTGACCGGTGAGTGAATCCAGTGAACTGGATGCTGAGCATTCTGCCCAATTCTCCATGATGCCAGATTTAAGCCCAGCCCAGGCGGTTCTAGCCAGGGGCTCCTTCACCCTGAGAGGAGGGGGTAAGACGTGAAGATGGTGACTGGGTTTCCATCTAACAGGGCACTGGAAGGAGCCAGGCACTGTGGGAGCAGAAAGTTTTGTGGCAAGCCACTTGCCAATCTTAATCCTCACCTCACCCTCTGAGCTATCAATGGTTCCTGCCTCCCATCCCAGTATAGTCCTATAATCTCTACAACAGCAGGAAGAGAAACCTGCCTTCTAGAATTGGGATTACACGCACAGGAAAAATGCAGCAAAGATATTTATTACCAAGCTATAAATTAAGAGGCAGCGGGGTGGGGCTGGGGGAGATGAACAGTCACGTTTTAGGCATCTGCCCTTTTTCTCTGTCCTCCTGGGCCTGGATTCTGAGTTCCTCATCCAAGCGCTCCTTTGCGCGGACAACCTGGGGGAGTCAGGAGATCAGGCTAGAGCAGAGCCTCTGCCCTTTGCCCCTTGTCTACATGACTGGCCTCTTCCCTTCCCTCCCTAGAGGGCAGTGAGTAGGATATAGACACCTCCTTTAGCAGTGTCCCAGGGTGAGGGGCAGAGTGCTGCTCTGCGCACACCGCCAGTGGCTGCTCCTGTTCCTTCAAGGTTCGAGCTGCTGGGACCATTCCTTCAGCTGAGCCCTGTGGAACTGGGGCGGCCAAAGGGAGTGGTAGTTTGGAAGGTTCTCAATGAGGCTGGGGCACCAGGGAAAGAAAGGCCCGCCAAGCTGCTAAGTGCCAGCCGCCCTGCCTGGAAATGAGGGGCCCAAGTGAAAAGGTCATTTACCTTCTTGCAGAATCAAAGAGCACTCACCTTGGATTGCAAGTAGAAGGAGCCACCCACGGATTTATCATTCACCTTAAATAGGTGTTCGTAGTTCTGTGGGGGAGAGGAGATGGTGAGCAAGTTCACAATCTTGAGGTGAGACACCAGAGGAAGCTAACAACAAGAAAGTGAAGCTGAACAGCTTGACCTCTGCATCCCACATAACTCTACAAGCTGCTATGACCACTTGGGGTCAGAAATGGGACAGATGCCCACCGAGGGATGGGCTCAGCTGCTCCTCCAAATTGCCCCATGTCTTTGCAACTGCCCTGCTTGGGGCCTAAAACTTAAGCAACACTGGCTCCTCCAAATGAGAACCTCTGATGGGTGCAGTCAGAGCCTCTATAGCCACCCCCAACTCCCAGAAGCCAGTCTGGTGGCCTTACCTTCTGGATCTCCTCTGCACTCAGCTTGGAGATGTTGAGAATCTGCTGGGCCTCCTGGAGGCTGAGGCCAGAGAGGTTGGATGCAGCTGCAGACTGGTGTCCTGCACGTCCCCGGGCATCAGCTGCCGCCCGGCTGGCTGTGTGGACATGTGGATCATCACTCAGCCCTCAGCAGCCCAGAGTTCCCCCTGGGTCTTCCCAGTGGGTGGCTCACCCCTGCCAGGCGGCACAAAAGAGACACACAGGAACAGAGGTGGCCAGGAGAGGTTCTTCTCGAGTAGTGGCTTGCTTTTTTTTTTTTTTGCGGGGGCAGGGGGAATGGGAAAGTAAGGACAGACATGCCTCGCTGGACAATCAGGGCAGGATCTGACCATAAACCCAGCTCCTGGTCCCGGATCTAGATCACAAGATGACCTTATACCTCTTTTCCTCCTATCCCTCAACTCTGGAGTACAAAAAATTGGGGTTCTTTAGGATATTACAGGGATCAGAGAGAGTGAAGTTAAGAGAAGGGGAGAGCAACAGCTTGGCCAATACCTGGCTATACAGCAGCTACTCAGACCACCAAAGCAGACTGTTTCAGGTGACTGCTCCCCTTTCAATGACTCTAAAATCAAGAGCCAAACTTTTCCTTAAAAGGTCAGATAGGCTGGGAATTTAGCTCAGTGATTACAGTGCTTGCCTTGCAAGCACAAGGGCCTGAGTTCGATCCCCGGCACCACACACACACACACAAAAAGGTCAGATAGTAAATATTTTAACTCTGCAGCCAAATAATCTGTACTGGAATTGCTCAGCATTCCTTGAAAGCAGCCAGAGGGTGTGGCTGTGTTCTAATACAACTTTATTTACAAAAACAGGTAACCAGGTGAGCCAGTTTGCCAACTCCTGCCCTGGATGCCAATGTTAACCAGGTCTCAGTGAAGATAAACCTTCCCTTACATGAGAAAGTACCCCCCTACCATGGTAAAGTATGCCAGGCTACCCAAGCCACAGACCCCCCAGCCCACAGATGGATCCCTGCATTCACAACCAGCCCGGCCTATGGGGGAAATCTGACCTGAGCAGGAGCTCCCAGCCCAGGAGACTGGCCCAAGCTTACCTGCAAATTCCTGCCGCAAAGCTCGAGCAAAGGCTCTCCCTACCACCTGTGCACCCATCACAATGATCTGGGCCAGGTACTTGGCCTGTGGACAGAGCAAGCACCCGGTTAGCAGGCTGCATTCTCAGGGACTAGAAAGGTAGTACCCACCCTAGAGATGGCTGCCAAGTGGCAAGGCTGCTGGAGAGCTGAAGGCATGAGGCACTGAGCTACAACCATGGGCCACCTCCTCCAAAGCGCCCCGATAAAAGCAGCTTCTGCTCTGGGGGGCTTCAGATACTCACTGGAGTCCCCAGAGGAAGGTTGGTCCTCTCATGCCAATGTGGTTACAGATAGAGGGCACAACTTAGGAAGAAACACTGCAGTCAGGCAGACAGGACAGTCGTTTTGCACCGTAGGGCCCAAGATAGCTCCTCTTGTGCTTCTGAGATTGGCTGGTCCAGCCTCCACTTCGCCAGTGGGGAAACTCAGATCCATCTTAACTCTTCTAACACTATTCGAATTCTATACTTAGAGCAAGAGTCTCTACCTGCAGGAGCTAAAAGTTCACAGGTGGGTTTTCAGACAACCTCTAAGGGCTCAGGGATTAGAAACAGTACAGCCACTTTATCTCTTCAGACACTGGTTTAGGGCCTGCATCTACAATGCTTTCTGCTGAACACTTAAGTACAAAGACACACAGAACCTGGTCCCTGTCCTCCGAGTTGGCCACAGACCTTCACAGCCCAGCAGGGAAATTGGCTGCAGGGCAGTGAGTTTATACAGACCTTAGACTTTTGACTCAGTATCCCATGGAGGTAGCCAGGGAATTTTGTCAACACAGTCAAGAGACAGAGCACTGAGGAACAGAACAGAGGTGCTGGGAAAAGACTGTACTTTGCCTGAGCTGGGTTCTAATGGGAAGATTACAGATCTTACTGTGAAACAGAATATATAGATAGCATGTATAAAAAATGATTCTCTGGGAGACTGAGGCAGGAGAACCACAAAATTAAGCACAGGCTGGTCAACTTAGCAAGACTCTGTTTCAGAACATGTATTAAAAAGGGTGGTGGTGGAGGGAGTCATGCATGGTGGTGCAAGCCTATAATCCCATCACTGTGGGAGGCTGGAGCAGAAGGATCGCAAGTTCAAACCTGGCCTAGGCAACATAGCAAGACTGTCTAAAAAAAACAACAAAAAAAAGGGTTGGGAATGTATCTCAGAGCAAAGGCTGAGTTCAATCTCTAGTACTAAAAAAAAAAACCACAAAAAACCCACGTCCGTAAAAGGGTATAAAGGGGCACAGAGGACACTGAAGCATACTTACTGTACTTTTCTTCTTGTACTTCCCTGTAGTTAGATTTCCTGTCAGTCAACAAGTGTCAACTGAGCTTGTGTACTGGGTGCTGCAAACGTGTTCCATTGTTTGCACCATTTAATCCCAGTAACTCAGAGATTTAGTGAGGAGCCCCAAGGACACACAGCTAGTACTTGGGAGTGGGGAGGGGAATCAGACATGGTGCACTTTTCACAAAGCAATTCATGGGCTGCTTCCTCCATTGGATCCTGGGGCTTGGAGGGAGTATACTGAGCAAACTGACCAGTATCAGGAACCCAACCCAGAGGCCAAAGAGGGGCTGTTCGAGTCCATTGGAATCCAGACTCTAGAACTGGCCTCCTTGGCTTCCAAGACCTTGCCCTTCCCTAAAAGGAAGAATGTGGTTATGGACCATTAGGGGAATTAATACACAGAAGTGCATTTGCATTTCATAAGTAGGTGGACATTTCATAAGCCCTGGATTTCACACTAGAAAGCAAAGCCCAGAGAAGACCCTGGTGTGATCAAAGGTGGGGAGGGACTTCACCCAGCTGTGTTACAGGTGTAAGGAGGGGTAACAGAGCCCTTGCTTATTGGGTAATCTCACTTGACTTCTGCCCTCCTTGCCTAAAGCCACTCCCAAACACTTTTGAAGGTGACCTTACCTCCCACCAAGAGCCTCTGTCTCTCTGCTGCACATACCCATCACATTGCCTTATAATCACTGGCTTACTTTTCTGATGAAACTGATGACTACTGTCAAATAAAGCATGTTAAGAATTGAGGCTGTTGCCAGACATAGTGGCACACACCTGTAATCCAAGCACTTGGGAGGCTGAGGCAGGAGGTTTGCTGTGAGTTCAAGGTCAGCCTGGACTACACAACAAAACCCTGTCTCAATAAACAAAAACAAAAACAAAAAAATTAAAACAAACAAACAAAAATTGAGGCTGGAGCCAGGCTTTATGTTGCGTACCTGCAGTCCCAGTATTCTGGGACACTGAGGCAGGAGGATCAAAAGTTTGAATCCAGCCTGGGCAATTTAGCAAAATCCTGTCCCAAAATAAGGAAAAACATTTAAAAAAAGAACTATATCTGAGGACAGGGGGTGTAGCTCAGTGGTAAAGCACTTGCCTAGTATGCAAGATTCCCAGCACTAAAAAAGCAAAACAATTAAAAAAAAATCTTGCTGGGCATGGTGGCACATGCCTGTAATCCTAGCACTTGGAAGGCTGAAGCAGGAGGATCACCTTGAGTTCAAGGCCAGCCTGGGCTATACAGTGAATTCAAAGCCAGCCAGCCTGAACTACAGTGAAAACCCTGCCTTAAAAAAAAGAAAAAAAAAATCCCTCTTGAGGCTATAAATGGGAACTTCACCAATTACCCCTGCTCACTTCAAGCCAAAGTGGCATGGTAATATGTGGTTCCACTGTCCATAGTTACCTGGCTATGGAGATGGCAGGACTGACCTGCAAAATTTCAGCAGCTGCCTGGGCTTTCCAAGGGAGCTGGCTAGATGGCTGATGGAGTCCACCACTGTTCCAAGAGGCATCTCCCACAGGAGGTAGTATAGTACAGCAGCTACACAGGAAGGCTTGGGGGGGATTCCCTTTGTGCAAATCCTATTGTATGGCTCAGCCCAAGCTCTCAACCTGAGCCCTTTTCCTCACCTATAAAATGTGGCCAACAATACAGTTATCATAGAGATTAAAATCAGATAGTACCTGTAAGGTGCCAGACAGAATAATGATGTGGTAGTTGATCAATTAGGTGTTTATTTTCATTTATTACTGTTGGATTTACAAAACCCAGCAAGGGCTAAACTGTCTGGAGTGAAAAAGTTTCTTTAATACAGCAGTTCACCTGATATGGCCCTCTGATTCAAGGATAAAGGCTGCAAAACACAGTATTATTTCCCAGAGAGCTGGGAAGCACAAGAGAGAGAGTGACACTGATCCAGACTGGAATCCTAGCTTTGCTTCTCACTAGCTATATGGCCCTAGGCAAACTACTAATCTTTCTTTTTTTGGGGGGGCGGGTGCTCTACCACTGAGCTAAATTTCCAACCCCTACTCAACCTTTCTGAACCTCAATTTTCTTACCTGGAAAATGAAGCATATAATACCCTCCTCAGCTGGGTGTGGTGGCGCATGCTTGTAATCCAAGCACTTGGGAAGCTGAGGCAGGAGGATCACCTCGAGTTCAAGGCTAGCCTGGGCTACACAGTGAGTTTACGGACAGCCTGAACTACATAGTGAGACCCCACTTCAAAAAACAAAAACAAAACAACAAAAAAAACCCTCCTCATAGGAGGTAATACATGTAAAACCAAGCAGATTTTGTGACAACCTTAGAACAGCTTTGCTTCCAGATCAGACCCTTTTTGGAATTAGTGGTCTAGCCATCAGGCAGCCAAGTCTCTCACTCACCTGTTCAAACCCAAACATTTCCTAACTGCTGGCCATGAGTTGGGCTATGCTCACAGCTGAGGATTTTCAGGGAGCAGAGATCTGTCTGCTGCAGCTACCACAAGTGATCTAAACGATCACTGGTAAGGACACACCCAAGAGACCCCCAAACACCTCATAATTAACTGACACTCAGGCCTGAAGATCCCAGCGAAGAGCAACAAGCCCATGTGGTGACCAACTTCAGGCCAAGCAGCAGGTGGAGAGCAGAAGTCAGAGGTCAGAGCCACAGGACTCCAACCCTGGACTCACCATGGGCAGTACAGACACTTCTTGTCTGGGGAGCAACTTGGCACAATGCAACATCAAAACCCACGGCGGGGTAAAGGGCCATAGACAGCACTGGGGAGCATACAGACTTATCTCTCGAACAGTATACCAAGAAGGAAAAGGGCTGGGGATTTAGCTCAGTGGTAGAGTGTTCGCCTAGCAAGTGGAAAGCCCTGAGTTCAATCCCCAGGACCAAAAAAAAAGGGAAGCCGGGCATGGTGGTGCATGTCTGTAATACCAGCACTTGGTGGGCTGAGGCAGGAGGATTGCCGGGAATTCGAGGCCAGCCTGGGCTACATAATGAGACCCTGTCTCACCATGCCCCCCAAAAAGGGGGAACCCAGGCCAGGTATAGTGACACACACCTGTAATCCAAACACGTAGGAAGCTGAGTGTTCAGCCTGAACTACACAGTGAGGCCCCCTGTATGAAAAAACAAAAAATAAATAAAAAGAAAGGAGCCAGGTATGGTGATGCATGCCTGTAATCCCAGCAGTAGTAAGGAGGCAGAAACAGAAGATGGAGAGTTTGAGCACAAGCCTGTACTACATAGTGAGTTTAAGGTGAGCCTAGACTACACAGCAAGACCCTATGAGGGGAAAAAAAAAAATCAAAAAAAGGAAGGTGAGCACCCAGCTTTCCAAGAAACCTGTGTGCAATACAGCGTTCCTTGTTCAAAGAGCTGCAGGCCCTTGGGCTGATGAATAGACTGTCACTGAGATTCATCCTTCTCAAAGATGCAATGAGCCTGGATGGAAGCCTGGCGACCCAAGGCCCCTGCAAACAGCTTCTCGCATCACACTGGACAGGAGGAAAGCCAGGACCACAACTATCAATCACATCTGCCCCACTATTCCTGGGGCCCTAGTGCTGGCCTGCACAACAGGTGCCCATTATGTACTCGAACAAATGTGGCTGTCTGAGAATCCACATAACCAGGCGCCCCTGAGCTCTGCTTTGGCCAAAGCTGTAGTCTCAGAAACTCTATGTCCCCAGACAGGGTTTGCAAATGCTTCCTAATGCCTAAGCTGAAGGGCTCTGGGACCTCCCAATACGCATAGTGCTCTATAGCTGCCTGCAAATTCGGTCAACACCTCAGCCTGGCATTCACATCTCTCCATTTTGCCTCAACTCACTTTTTTCCTCCCCTCTCCTCAATTCCCACTCCTAGAACAACTCTCACATATAAAGACTACAGTGTCTGTTGCTCTGTGTTCCTTACCTTTGAATATCCCCCATCCCACACTGACACTGTCAAAACTCAACATCCGTCAGGTCTTGGGTCAACATGCTGCCCTCCTCTCACCAGCTTTTCACCAACATAGTTCCTCTTCCTGGAGAAGTGACTAGAATTACAAAATTGAGGCTTTCCTTTTTAGAGACCTGTATCACCAAGTAAGGCTGCTACTGTACTTGTACCAGGCTTCCTATCCCTTTCTTACAAGTACTGCAAGTATCTGAGAGAGTTGATGTGATTCCTAAAAACTCATCCCTCATGTGAAATTTTCTTAAACTCATGCTCACAGTACTTTCTTTTCCTATTAACATACTATCACACAGTCTTATTGTACTAACTCACTTGCTTTCTCCTTTAGGATACAAATTCCTCCAGGGCCACATTTTATTTGGCCTTGGGGGAGGCTAAGAGTTAAATGAGGGAATACAAGTGAGGGAGCCAGTTCAGTGAAGGATCACTGTAGGTCCTCAATAAATGGTAGCGACCACCAAGAGACAGGATTAACGTGATAGCAAATGTAGTCTAGGGATATGAACAGCTGGGCTCAAACCCAGTCTCTGACTTGTGGGAAAAAAATGGCTCTGGAAGAGTCAAATTCTCCACAAAGCCCCGAGTTCAATCCCCAGCACCGCCCCCCCCACACCCCCTCCACAAGAGTCAAATTCTCCTAGTTTCTGGTTTCTTACGTGTAAAATGGGGTCAAGAACAGTATGACTTCATTATGAATCCAATGAAAATCTACACAAAGCCTCATTTCAGGGCCTGCAGGCTGTAAGCACCTAACTTCTACTTCACCCTCATTATTAGTTAAGAAGAGGTTCCCAAACCAACTGCATTGAAATCACTTGGAGAATTTATATATAGGGGATCCAGAAACAGAGGTCAAGTACCTGCCTTTTAAATTTTTATTATTCTTATTTTATTTTAGAGACAACGTTTGGCTAAATCGCTAAGTTTCCCAGGCTGGGCTCGAACTCGCCATCCTCCTGCCTCAGCTTCCCAGACCTGCTTCTCCCCCACAGGGTCTCTCTTTCAGGCTGACCTCGAACTCGGCGATCCTCCTGCCTCAGCTTCCCGATTGCTGGGATCATGGGCGTGCACCACTGCGCCCGGCCATACTGTCTTTTTAAAGACTCCCCAGTTG
Source organism: Hystrix cristata (assembly GCA_004026905.1). Lineage (NCBI taxonomy): Eukaryota > Metazoa > Chordata > Mammalia > Rodentia > Hystricidae > Hystrix > Hystrix cristata. The sequence goes on from PVJO010007702.1 coordinate 77,610, forward strand.
ACCTGCCAGCGCACAGGTCTGCGGAATGGCTGTCGGTGCCAATGGTACCACAGAAACGCTCCATTTTTCGGAAAAAGTTCAAGTACCAGAACTACTACGCCACTGGATAGTCGACTGTAAAACAGAGATAATAACCGGCAAACCCCATGAGCTGCACAGAGCCCCATGGCTCGTGGGCCGCCCATCCTCCATCTCCCGCTGCCCAGGGAGGCTCGTTCTCACCAGGTCGGGCACGCTGTGACCGCGCCAGCCGGGCGCTTCCGGTCAACCACCCCCAGCCCTGCATTCTAGCCCCGCAGTGTTTCCCAGCCCGAGGTCGCCTCCCCGGCCGCCGAGTTCCGCTCGGGTGCGAGGCCCCCAGACCGTGCTTTCTGCCATGCACGAGGTGGGCGCGCAGCGCCCTCAGCCCAGCCCGAGCTCGCCGCCTGCCTCGGCTTCTCCCTCCCTGGGCAGTACCCGCCTCAGGCCTCACCATAGTGGCTGCTCTGCCTCCGGGGCACGGGTTTGGCTTCCTCGCCCCTCCGCCCCGACTCAAGGGCGATCAGCAGGTCAGAGGTCAAAATAGGAGGCTGAGAGCGCGTGCGCGCGGCTGCGTTGGGCATGCGCGTTGTCATGGCCCCAGGGGCGGGGCACAGGCCGTGACAGACGCGGGGCGGAACAGAATCTCTCTTTGGGCGGAGCCTGCCTTGGGTTCAAAGAACAATTGGGCCGGCATAGGGCGGCGATTCCAGACCTTGGCTCTCCGGCAACTGCCTAAGAAGCAACGGACTACTGCAAGTGGATCAAACGTGGGACTCTTTATTACCTTGATTTCGGTTTTTTTTTTGTGTGTGTGGTTATTTTGAGGTAGGGTCTCACTATGTAGTTGAGGCTGGCCTTGAACTATGTAGCCCAGGCTGGCCTCGAATTTGCAGTGATCCTCCCGCCTCAGCCTCCCGAATGCTGGGATTACAGGCTTGTGACAGACACCACGCCCAACTCTTCACTAAAATATTTAGGGCGAAAACATTTTATAAAATAAATGGACATATGGAATGGGATGCGAAATTCTCCAGAATATTTAAGAAAATGAGGAACTCAAAATAGGTTTCATTCCAGATTCTGAGATGGATACCTGAGGCTCATTTCTTCCTCCAAATCTATGCTCAAATGACACCTTCTCATGGAAGTCCACCTAACCTCCTCACTGTGCTGTGACATACCCTCCATTCTTTCGATATGTTGATTTGTTTTGATATAGTCTCAGTATGTAGTCCAGGCTAGTCTCAAAAGCTGTAGCCTGGCTGGTCTCGTGATCCTCCTGCCTCAGCATCCAAAATGCTGGGATTACAGGTGTGTACCACCACACCCAGCTTCATGTGTTTTTAGTAGCAGGTGTTTTTTGAGGAGAAGTGCTGGGATCGAACTCAGGGCCTTGTGCTTGCTAGGCAAGAGCTCTACCACTGAGCTAAATCCCCCAAAACATTTTATTTTTGAGATGGAGTCTTACTATGCTGGCACCAAACTTGCACTCCTTCAGCCTGAACCAACCCAGTACCTGGGATTACAGGCATGTGCCGCCGCCTCTGGCCTCAGCTCACCTTTTTATTTTTTAATTTATTTTTAATTTTTGTAAATTAAGTCTTTAAGTCAGTCCTTTATAAAATTTCTTAATTAGTAAAAGTTGGCTTCTTTTAATAGCCTTTAACATTGGTCACTAAACAAGACATTCTAAAAACAAAGCAATCACATAATAGTTCATAGTAATTTACAAGTGGATGGTATACATTTAGATACAGAGGTAGAAGTTCGCTTTTACAATGTTTCACTATTACATATATACCAAATTCAAGGCACAAAATAGTTTGACAGCTCACTTTTTTCTTTTTTTTTATTTTTATTTTAAACCAAGAACATGTATTGGTACATTCTACATACAATGGTCACATTCATTATATTTATTCTGTACCTATACATGACGCATCTTGGTTCTCCCCCCCTCCCCCACCCCTCCCCTCTGCTCCCTCCCTCCCTTTTTACAGCAGGTTCATTCATCATTTTCCATATTTTCCCTTTCCCCTCTCTTTCCCCTGTTGCCTTTCTGCTTTTCCCCTTCTTTCTTTCTAGTACTCCTCTCCTCTGCACACCATCCTCCTTTTATATAATATCACACCTCTTTGTCCTTATTTACAGTTATGGTTTCTCATATCAGAGAAACAATTCGATGTGTGCTCATGAGTGTCTGATTTATTTCACTTAAGAGTATGTTCTCAAGGAACATCCATTTATATATGAATGACTCTATCCTTTTTTATGGCAGTGTAGCACTCCATTGTGTAGAAAAACCACATTTTCTTTAGCCATTCGTTGGTTGTTGGGCATTTAGGTTGTTTCCAAGACTTAGCTATTACAAACTGTGTTGCTATGAACATGGTGATGCATACGTCCTTGTGGTATGACGATTTTAATTCTTCTGGGAAGATCCCCAGTAGGGGAATAGCTGGGTCAAATGGAACCTCCAGTTGTAGTTTTTTGAGGAATCTCCATATTGATTTCCACAGTGGTTGGACCAGTCTACATTCCCACCAACAGTGGAGGAGTGTTCCTTTTTCCCCACAGCCCCACCAGCATTTGTT